>JBBPBX010015236.1:0-43612 GCA_038048925.1 Garcialebias charrua | reverse complement strand
AGTCTTGCAGAGATAAATTATGGTCCCTTCTTGACAAACATTAAAGCATATAGTAAAAGGTAGAACTCAATTTCTTTTCTCAATTTGAGTCATAGAATTGATTGCGTGAAAATGAATATCCTCCCACTACTGTATATGTTTTATTATTTCAAGCACTTCCTGTAGAAATGCCCCCAAAATAATTCTTTGAAATGGATAGCAACAGAAACAACAGAAACAGATACATTTTATACAGTAAGAGGATGTGACTATGGAAAACTGGATAAATCTGTTTTTTCCAAGCGTTTGATCAAAGAAATATATATTCTTGGTTTTGCATGGCAATATCAAATTGATTACCGTATTCTGTTATGTGAGGCAACAAACTTAAAACAACAAAAAAGTAAACATTTTAAACATTTGTATTGTTATTATTAAAGTGTCTCATTTTAGCAAATAAATAAATAAATTATACGAGATAATACAGACCCTTTCCAAAAAATTAGAATATCATGAAAAGTTGTTTGGCTTCCATGATTCCATTCAAAAAGTTCATGTTTAATAGATTGTAGATTCAGGGTCCACAATTTAAATTATTTCAAGTATTTATTTGTGTATTTTTACATAATTTGGGCTTCCAGCTCATGAAACCCACAAAAACGGGAGTTCAAAAAAATTAGAATAGTGTGAAGAAATCAGCCCAAATGTTGCAGGACATGAATGTTTTATACTGAGTGTGACACACAAATCCTCTACTAAACTCAAAGCACATGCACAGGTTTCCCCAGGTGTCATTAAATTACTTCAATTTGGTTCAATTGTCTCAGTTTGGTTCAATATGGGGCAGACATAGCAACTGGCCAGAAGACCATCATTGATCCCTCCATAGGATGGGTAAGCCACAAAAGCTCATCGCTAAGGAGGCCGGCTGTTCACAGAGTGCTGGGTCCAAGCATATCAATGGAAAGTCTAGTGGAAGGGCAACATGTGTCAGGAGAAGATGCACCAGCAAAAGAGATGACCGTTGGCTTCAGTGGATTATCAACCAGAGAAGATTACAGAATCTGGCAGAGATCCAGAAAGACTGGAATGAGGCGGGAGTTACAGCATCCGAAATCACCACATTCAGATGCATCCAGGAGACGGGCTACATCTGTCGGGTTCCTCTGTCCTCTTTTCCAATGAAAGTAAAGTGAGCCTTTCATTCAGAAATCAAGATCCAAGGGTTTGGAGGAAGAAGGGTGAGGAACAGAGCCCATACTGCTTGAGGTCCAGTGTGAAATCTCCACAGTCCATCATTATTTGGGGTGCAATGTCCGGTCATGATTTGGGGTGCAATGTCCAGTGCAGGTGTTGGTAGACTCTGCTTTCTTAAATCTAAGGTCACTGCAACAGTCAACCAGAATGTTTTAGAGGACTTCATGATTCCTTCTGCTGAGGATATCAATCAATCAATATGGGCAAGTAAATCCATATCCATGAATCTTAAGGTCAGACTGCTGCAAGCAGTGGTTATCCCCACAGCCTTGTATGGCAGTGAGACATGGAAGATGTCAGTAAAGATGGCCAAGAAATTGGATGCATTCCAAAGATGCCTGCGAAAGAAACTGAAGATTACATACCTAGATCGGATTACAAACGCAGAAGTCTATCGCATGACACATACCATACCCATGAGCCAAACAATCAAGCTAAGGAAGCTCAAGTTTGCGGGACATGTACTGAGAATGGAAGCACAGAGACTACCAAAGATTGCCTTCAACTGGAAACCACAAGGAAACGGAAAGAAAGGCAGACCCAAACTGACGTGGAGACGATCTTTTGAGAAAGACCTGAAAGTACAAGGCTTCGACCCGAGCACGGTGGAGGTGATCACCAAGGATAGAGATCAATGGAAACAGCTTGCCGCCCAATGCGCTCTTGAGCGCGGTAGGATCTAAGTCTAATGCCTGGTACCCCCTGCACAACTCGAAACGCGCCTGCCGCCCCCTTTTGGCCGCTTGTCACGGTCCCACCAAGCCACTGAAGACCGTCTGATGACGTACAACCCTGTTCCTGTTTAAAGTGCTTTATAAATAAAATGGTATGGTATGGTATGGTACACCAGGGGGTAGCAGAGAGGAGGGGTCAAGCTCGTTTTCCGGGTTCAGTTGTTGTGTTAACTGCACCTCCAACGGTCTTTGATGAGATTAAAACTTTTTTTTTATGTTTGGGGTGATCTACACTGGAGAGAACAGCAGCCTGTCAGCAGCAACTGTAAAAATGCCACGTTTCTTACCGGAGTTTGGTTCCAATTCATGGAGGGTCGATCCGGTAAGTTTAAAAAGTCCAAAAAAAGTCCCGTTGTGGTTGTGTAATCAGATAGCAGAGGCTCTCCCGACTGTTTGCCGGATGCGTCGAGCCTCCAGAGATCAACATTTGGGACGTCGGCGGCTCGACGGCTAGGTTGCTTTGGACGCGCGCGTGCCCGCGAAGGGAACTGCAGGCTGCCGCCGCGCCGCTTCGATCACTCGAATCGCGCCGCTTCCCTGTTCGCCGTGACTCCACGCGTCTCCTCATAGACTTTGAATGTAAACCGGCCGCTTCAGCCGCCCAACACCGGGGCAGTGGGTACCAGGCATAAGTAAGTCTGCTGAGGATCTGTATGGAGATGCAGATTTCCTCTTCCAGCAGGACCTGGCCCTTGCCCATGCTGGCAGAAGCACCAAAACCTGGTTTGATGCCCATGCCACAGTGCTCGACTGGCCAGCCAACTCGCCGGACCTAAACCCCTTTGAGAATCTATGTGGTATTCTCAAGAGGAACATGAGGGGCACCAGACCTAACAGCAAAGAAGAACTGACAGCAAGCCTCAAGGAAATCTGGGCTTCCATAACTCCCAGGCAATGGCACAGACTGATTGCCTCAATGCCACGTTGCATCGAGGCAGTGATTAAGGCAAAGGGATTCCCAACCAAGTATTGTCAATCAATCAATCACTCAATCAATATTGAAGATTGACATATCATTTTGAAAGTACCATATTTTGATTGATTGGTTGTGATCCTGATTTCTTTCTTTTTATTTTTTTATTTTTTGGCTGCAAAAACTGAGAAGTAGTGTGAACTGATTCCTGCATGTACGCATTCTAATTTTTTTATCCTGTTTTCGTGGGTTTCATGAGCTGGAAGCCCAAGTTATGTAAAAATAAACAACTAAATACTTGAAGTTGTTTAATTTGTGGGCCCTGAATCTATCATCTACAAGGTATTAAAGATTAACTTTTTGAATGGAACTATGGAAGTGAAACAACTTTTCCATGATATTCTACAAAGTAATTTTTTGGAAAGGGTCTGTATACTGTATAGTATGTACAGTATGGTAAAATGGAGCTTACTTAAATAGCGCTTTCCAGCCCCCTGTGAGGGACCCCAAAGCGCTTTACAGCACCAGCCATCCACCCATTCATACACACATTCATACACCGGTAGTGGTAGACTGCCATGCAAGGCACCATCCAGTCCTGGGAGCAACTCAGGGTTAAATGTCTTGCCCAGGGACACAACGACACATGGAGTGGGAAACCGGGATTCGAACCTCCAACCTTACGATCGGGGGACGACTACCATTACCACTACACCACGGCCGCCCATAATATAATATGTACAATTATGTATACCGTATACTGGTATTGTTTTGCTGATGAGATCCAGGTCTGTGTGAAGTTGGAATGTATTAAACCCACTGAAACCACGACTGATCTGTCCATTAAATCTGTCCATTAAATCTGGTTTTTAAACATCAATACAAATTGGACAGACGTCAACAGCTTTGAAAAATAATGTAATGTTCTCAGTTATTTGGTTTTTGCACCACTGCTGTCTTTCAAACCAGAACAGACCAATACAGTTGCTTTTTCCATTGAACACTTATCTCCAAATGTGGAGCTGTATCTCCCTGTCGAAGACCTGGAAGGAGAAGGAGGGATTCACAGCTGTAACGCTGTGTATGCTGGGTTACATCATTGTTTACACACTGTTCAGAACTTGGACTTGATTTTAGGAGCTTGCAGTTTGTTTTTAAAGTTTTTAATGGGCTATCTTGGGTCATATTTTGATCCCCTGGATATCTACACACCAGTTAAAGCCCACTGGCTTACCAACCAGATTTTTCAATTTTCCAAAATTCTAGTTAAATTCAAGGATATTCTTGCATTTTTAGTTATTGCTCCAAATCTGTGGAATAGTTTACCTTTTATTACACAGATCACTGAGATGGTTTGCTTGTTTTTAATGTGCTATAGAACTCAAATGGGCATTGGTTATTCAACAAGAGGTTATGGTCTTTCACAGAAATGCAGAACAGTAAGTGATATTTACTGGTATTAGTTTTCTTTCCAGTGGAAGTATATTTGTTGTCTTAGAGCACAAGTTCATTCTTTCTGTTCCTGCAGCCTAAAGGTTGCACTGGTTCTAGGTTGTTTCCATGAACCTGATCACAATCACAGTTGTAACCTAGATGTAATGGCAGCATGTCCCGTCCAACCAAGGAGGACACAGCTGCTACTGCCATGATAAACCGCATGACCTCACTACAGAAGTTTTGTGTAAACTCAAAAACTTCCACAACCTATCATGTTCATATTGTCAGGGGCCCTCTGTGTTCTTACACACCTGTAGACTTCACCGAGACCCTTCAAAGACCATCCATCTATGTTCTGACTTTCTTTACATTGTAGCAGGGTCATCATCTGGGGCAAATACTTTTGACGTATAAATCATATTTCTGACAGAACTCTTGTTGACCCCATCATGGAGCAAAGAGGGAAATTGGAAATACAATCTTGTGAGCTGGATAACTGGAAAAATAAGCAATGCACTGACTTTCTTTTTGGTGTGTTACTGCATCTATGTGTAAGCAAAGTCGGATCGAAAATTGGGTTCCCATGTCAAAACCCAAGATGGCTACCACCATATCTATTTGTTAACCAACCACCCTGTCATTTGAACAAAATGTGCTTTCTAGTTTTTATATTACTTAAAAGTATACAACATCAACCTGACTGAACGATATTGGATTTTTTCCTGGATTATTGAGCATGAACTTTGATGACTTGAAAGTATAGTTTTGTTGAATGATTCTAGCGGCCAATGATTTATTTATGTTTGCCAAGCACACCATTGGCCACGCTCTGGTTCCATCATTGCACCTAGTGGTGGATAAAACATCTCCCTCTCTCCAGTGTCCACTGTGCATTGTTTTTGACAAAAAATAAACAAGTAAATAAAACTGTTCTTCTCCATAGTGTAACTCATAGCTAACTGAATATCTTGTACCAAGATGACATAGCATCCAGTTAGTGAGCGTTAGACAAGTCAGAATTATATTGTGCAGTCTTTTTCACATTACATCCTAATAATCGCAGAGCTTCACTGTCATTCCGTCTCCACATGTTGGGTTACACTTTAACATGGACACTTCCTGCAGTTTACATACGTCATTGTTTATCAATGTTAAAAAAAAGTGTGTGTGTGGGGGGCGGGGGGTGTAATCGGGTCTTCAGGCTAAAAAGCAATATTCAAATGCTCGGATCAAGACAGGACCCAATATTGAAATGTTTATTAGGCCAGGTCAATACACCAGTGTTCTGCCACACATGCAAATACAGTATGTCCGAACCACAAAAGCTAAGACAAAGTTCAAACACGTTAAGTAAGTTAAGGGCTAGACTACCGGTAATTTTATTTATGTCCAATTTTGTGTATTTTGGTCCAATTTTGGACCAAAAAAGGGGGGGGGATTTACACCAACTTCAAGTGTCTTGAAGCAACAGTGGAAATCACACAGTCCCAAAGAAACACACATACCGACAAAAATACAAGAAATGTAATTTATTTATCTTTAATCAGGTGTAGTTTGAGGTTCCTTTGGTCAACAGGTTGAGAATAAGGCCCACAAGTAAAACACAAATGTGTGTTGTGTGCATGTTAGAACATTTTTGTGTTTAACAACAAAAAGTGTACGGTAATCTTAAGACGTAACCCTGTCATGTTTAAAGAACTTCAGTTGTTAATAACATTTATTGCCTTAAAAGATTATCAATCAAGTTTAAAGCTGATACTTTGTAATAGTTAGTTTGATTAAATATGTCTGTAAAACACCAGAATGGTGTCTTTGATCTAAAATTGTTGACTTCCTGTTGGATTTAGTCCACATCTTGGATACTTTTTTTCATGGGTTGTAGACAATGTGTATGTAAATTCATAATTTCATAGTACACATGAAACCATTCCAAGTGGTTGTTATTCAAGGTTTTGTAATTTTGGGGATATGTTTAATCCCTGAAGAAGGCAGTTTATTTCATATAAGCATACAAAGAAAGGCTAGGTACATCCTTCAGAGCTTGGTTCTTCCTATAGATGAATGATCTTTCTACAGAAACTTTGGCTAATAAAGGAAAGTAGTTGTCTACCAATGTGATGACTAAAGCTCCTGGTGGTTTTCAGTCCACATGTTGTGTCAGTAGATGTGAACCCCTGATAGTCGATGATGTGGTCATTGATGTGAGACATCTTTTGAATAGACTAAAAAGAAAACGATAAAACTACATATTTAACACAAGGCTCCAACTGTAATCAAGTCTGAATGCATGTTGTGTTAATAAGTTCCTGTATGATGCTGAAAAGCTAATTTATCTCCTCAACAGCCTGTGGATAGCCTTCCAGAGAAGGACCCAGGAGTACTGCTGAGTGCCCAGACAATCACCTCTGAGACCGTCAGCACCACCACCACAACTCAGATCACCAAGGTCTGTGCACTGTTCCACAGCCAACACCTTAATCTGACATATGACAGTGTCATAAAGGGACAAAACTATTCTTGCACATAAAAAAGTCTAAATCAACCTGAGATGACTTAAACAAAAATGTAAATGAAATGTTGGAAATGTCCCATCCCAAAGGGTCAGGGTAATGTCCAGATTATTTTCTCTTTAAGAAACCAGAGGATCAAACACAGGATTCACAGCAGAACCTGGTTCCTGAAATAATATAAATGCGAATTGGACTAGGGGTGCACCGATTGCAGGTTTTTGGCCGATCACCGATTTCTACAAAGTCTGACTTGCAGATTCCGATTTTGGCCGATACCGATTTAGTTTTATAAGCAACACTGTTAGATGTTGTAAGGTCACAATGCGCCTTCAAATTTCAATCTTATTTTGTTGAAAAACAGACCCTTGAACAATATTCTAGAAACAATACAAACTTGTTTTAACTGGTCACAAGGTAGTGCTCTGAAGTATAAATGAAGTTTAGACAATTGTTGTTAAAACAAAAAAAATCTGTAAAATCGGTTTCTCATGCAAGCATTGGCCGATTTCCGATTTCCCAAAATTAAGGAAATCGGTGTACCCCTAAATTGGACCTTTAAGAATCAACAAGGCATGTTACTGAAACATGTATGATTAGATCATGTTCGTATTCATTCATTTTTTGTACTTGTCTAATTCTGTTCAGGGTCATGGGGTCCAAGATGTTTGGTACACCTTGGACAGGTCGCCAGTCCATCATAGGCTCAATACCAAATAACATAGCTTGCCAGTTTTTGGATTGTAGGGACACAGAAGTAACTCTCACATGCACGAGAAGAACATGCAAACTCCACATAGAAAGAACCCAGGCAGGGTTTAAACTAGGGATGCATCGATCCACATTTCTCACTTCTGATCCGATACCGATATTTAAAAAATGGGTGTCGACCGATACCGATACTTTTCCGATCCGATACCGTTCAGGTATGTGAATCTGTATAATGACATTTTTGTACTGAGACTTCATTTTAACATTGTGCGAGATACACCCAATGAAGACACTCTTGAGCCTTACAACAGGAAACTCACAAACTTTAACAGCACACAAGAGGCAGGTCTATACCACACACATGTCCTTCTCACTCATGGTTCAGCTGGAAAAACTAAAAAACTACTAAGCATGATGGGAAAGACAACAAAATCCACTCCCCTTAACCACTAAGGGAGTGGATTTTGTTGTCTTTCCCATAATGCTTAGCAGTTTTTTAGTTTTCCAGCTTTAGGTGGAGCTGGAAAGTTATTGAGTTTCCTGTTGTAAGGCTTAAGAGTGTCTTCATTGGGTTTAACTCACACAATGTTAAGACAACAGTCACAGAATGTGATTGAAAACAAGTGCTCTTTGAAGCTGGATCGGAAATATCGGCAGGTTGGATCCGATATCCGATACTTAAATTATGCTGGTATCTGATACCGATACCGATACTGGATCGGATCGGCCCCATCCCTAGTTTAAACTCCAAACCTCCTGGCTGTGAGGCAATGGCGGCCAACCACTGTTCTACTGAGCTGTCTGGTGTAATTATACAAACATCAATTGTGGTGCTAAAACCTGTACTAGTAAAATGATCCTTGACCCACAAACAGTAGTTTGAACTTCCTCAAGAAAGCATGGCTAAGTTAAATCCAACAAAACTCATACTAAAGGTCCAAACAAAAGGTGACAACAGAACATTATAGCTGAATGCATTGCTTGTACCATTTGAATGGTTCAATGATATCATCAGATCAGCCATAGCCCTGGTGGAGCGCTGAGAAAATAATAAAATGTGATGACCTAACCAGGTTTCTGAAATGGTCTTGGTCAGGTGTGTGACCTCCCATGTATCTCTCCTCTTTCTGATAAAATTTGAGAGAAGCTGCTTTGCTGTCTGTATTCACTTCAACTGGAATATTCTTTAGTAAGCCCCAGGAGGGAATTGTTTGGTTACAGCACTTTGTGAGAAGAGTAATAAAGGGAAAAAAATACACCGACAGATCTCAACATGGTGACTTAACTATAATGGAGAAACTAGAAAGAATAATAGCAGTAAACACAATATCAGCTTGTTTGGTGTGGAAGTTATGTGGAATATAGTGAAAAGATAAATTGTTCCTCCTGGAGTTCTCTCGGTCTGGAGCTGAACAATCTGCAGTCACGAACAGGAATGATTTTCTATGGCACAGAGGTGCTTTGTGGTGGAGTCTATCAACTACGGTACTAAATGTTTTTCTGCAGCTTGTCAGGAACCCGTAGAGTGGCTGTGAGTTATTGTCTGAACTTCTTTATAGTTTCTGCAGCCTCCTTCTCTTAGTCATGATCAAGAGCTCAGATCCACCACAACAAAATGCCTGGGCTTTTGGATCATTTTGTTCAGCCTGTTGGCATTCAATTCAATTCAATTTATTTATATACAGTGTAGGTCCAAGTCACAATGGAAGTTGTCTAAGGCCCTGTTTACACGGACACTGTGTGGGGGAAACGGATGTTTTGGGTATGTTAATTAGGTGAAAAGTTTTGCGTTGACACTGTCGAATTCTGTGGATACGACTCTCTCCCCCTCCAACCCCCGTCCTCATGATTTCACTGTAGTTACCATGCTGGGCCTTTAGATGGCGCTGTGATTTTTGGAACCTTCACTACTACGCATGCGCTGCCTGAGGTAAACGTCAGCTGCCTGTCTGCTTTCCTCTCTGGCTAAAATCAGCTAACTACAAGTTGTTGTCAACAAGTTAACAACAAGTTAAAGCTGGAATTTGGACAAGAGTCAACAGATTTGAGTCAGTGGGACCCGCTTCATCTAACAAGCTGCACACTAGACGCTGAGACTGTGGACCAGAACCGCTGAGTGGACTGTGGACCAGAACCGGACTTTACTCCGTGATGCAGCTGACTTACAGCAGGTAAATCAACGTTCTTAATATAATGTTTGCTTGTGTTTACTTTGATCACACAACAACTGAGTTTTTATTTATTTATTTATTTCTGCCAGGTGGAGAAGCTGTCGCTCCAGCAGGCAGACGGTTCGGCGCGGTTCTGATGGGTCCAGATGAAAACACAGCAAGAGTCCAGTTCATTAACGTAGTTACAGTTCGGTTCACGTGTTTTAATAGTGTGTTCAGTTTAATTCTCAGTGTTTGTGTTTAAACTTTGGTGCTGAATAAATAAATAAATAAATAATAAACCTGGTGTCTTCATTTTCACAGCACGTTACGCACTGTTTAAAAAATGTAACGAGTCCAGATAGATACTGTAGTTCAGATAAATTTACATCTCCCACGCCAACATAAATACTGTTTATTATTGTTAAACTGTTATATTTTGCAACGTGACACGTGAAATGTCAGACTGTCCACGCGCATGCGGGCTGCGCGCATGTGGTTGACACAAAAGCTCCACGGGAGATGTTTACATTATCAGCGGGGGGTCAGCGAAAAAGTTCCACCTTGAGAGCAGGATCAGGAAAGTATCGGTGTCATCGAGGGGGGCCAGCAGCGTCGTGTAGGCGATAAGCAAAGTCGCAAAGAGAAAGTAGCGGTTACACTCAAAATACGCGCCGTGTAAACTGGCCCTAAGTGCACTGAACATAAACATTCACATAAATAAAACAGACAGTTAGTAAAAGTGATCTCTCTAAGGAAAAAGCAGATTGTGTTGAATTGTTACTTAGTCTCAGTCTCCCATCCTGATCAAGCACAAAAGCAACAGTAGAAAAGAAAAACTCCCTTTTTAACAAGAAGAAACCTCCATCAGAGCCAGGCTCAGGACGAGCAGCCATCTGCTTTGACCGGCTGGGTTTGAGAGGAACAGGAAGGAGAAACTGACAAACAGAACGGCAGGTCCAGGTGTAGGTCCAGGTGTTCCCCCTATTGGAAGAAAGACAAAAAACATGTTAAGATAGAAATAACTACAAATACAGAGGTAGAATAGAGCAAGTGAATACAGAGTGAGGAAATGTTTGTCCTCCAACAGTCTAAGCCCATAGCAGCAGAACTAAGGGTAAGCTCAGGAACCCCAAGCCAACAAAATCCATCCATCCATTATCTTTTACCCGCTTCTTCCATTTTGGGTCACGGGGGTCGCCGGTGCCCATGTCCAGCAATCACTGTGCGAGGGGCGGGGTAAACACTGGACAGGTCTCCAGTCCATCACAGGGACACATAGACACAAACAACCATTCACTCTCTCACTCACACCTAGGGACAATTTAAAGTCACTGATTAGCCTAACATGCATGTTTTTGGCCTGTGGGAGGAAACTGGAATACCCGGAGAAAACCCACACATGCACAGAGAACATGCAAACCACCCAGAAAGGCCCCCGGATGGGATTTGAACCAGGAACCTGCTCACTGAGAGGCAGCAGCTCTACCAGTTGCACCACCGTGCCAACACTGGCTTTAGGTATTATCTAAAAGGAAAGTTTTAATCCCAGTCTTAAAACTGGACAATGTGTCAGCCTTATGGACAGAAACTGGAGGTTTGTTCCACAAGAGAGGAGCCTGATAACTGAAAGATCTTCCTCCCATTCTTGTTTTTGAAACTCTAGGAAACACAAGTAACCCTGCAGTCAGAGAAAAAAGTGCTCTTTTAGGAAAATATTTAACAATAAGATCTGTAATAAAAGATGGAGCTAGGTTGTTGAGAGCTTTGTAGGTTAGAAGTAAGATTTTGAATTCTATTCTGGATTTGACAGGGAGCCAATGGAGAGAAGCTAAAACTGGAGAGGTATGATCTCTCCCACTAACTCCAGTTAAAATTCTGGCAGCAGGAATTTGGATCAACTGAAGATTTTTAAACAAGTTTTTGGACACCTAGATCAGCCTTTTCAAAGTGGGGAGGGCCGCCAGGGGATACTAGGGCTCCTCAGTATGCTGGAGAGAAGAAGATAAAAAAGGGCAAAAATATTATTATTAATAATAATAATAATAATAATAATAAAAATTGCACACTAGGGCAATCTATATCTGTCATTTCCAGATAAACACGCTTGAGAGGTTAGCTTTCTTTAGTTTTGTTCTTCTGGTCAACAGTTTGTTGAAAAGGTGTTGTTTTTTTCAGTGGGAATATAATTAAGTGTTTAAAACATGTTAGTTAATAACATATTTATGCTCATCAGCTGTAATAATTAATTGAAAATAGTGAATAAAAGTTAAAACATTCTAAACGTTGATGTTTCTTTACATATTTTGTAGCACTGTTTGCAAGGGGGCAAGGGGGGTACGGTGGCAAAGTCCAGTTGGTTTTGTCTTTAACCTTTTATGGAAGATGATAATCACTGTTACCTGGTGCATTACTCTGCAAAACAGAGAACAACAAAGGAAGAGATTCTTTAAATTGGATTCAACGTCCTTTGATAAACACCTACTACGTATAATGAAATTTACTCTCAGTGGCTGTGCAGTCAGTAATTGTAAACTCTAAGGTTGTTTAAAAATGGTCAGACACAACAGTATTTTGAGGATGTATTCTTTCTGTGTGTCACTGAGCGAGGAAACATTATTTTAAAAGTGAACAGGTCGGTGGTGAATTGGGAGCTTACCGGTAGTCTTAGCACTATGCTTGCTCCAGACCATCACCCAGCCAGCCTGCGATTCCAGCTGCTCAGAAACTGCTGGAAGACTGTTAAAGAGAGCTAGTCTCAGTGGCTCCACTCTGCCTAAGGGGACCTGGCTAGCTAATGTTCTTTCTACAGTGCAGAGCCAAGCTTCCAGTCCAGACAGCCTCTCCTCCAAATCTACCATAAGCTTATATTTAATTCATGTACCATTATCATTAAAGGAGGCAGAGGAATAGCTAAACATCTGACACACAGAGCAAGTGAGAACAATGTAAGCCGGGAGAGAACAAGAAGCCATGCTAAACTAACACTAGCAAGATCTAGACCTCAAACACACCAATAAAAAACAGAAGTGTTGGAAGATAAAAGGTGTTTCAAACACAGTCCAATAGTAGAAAAACAACTGTACTGAGGGTGTTTGTGTACTAGAATGTAGAACTGTGCAAAAGTTTATGTAGATAAATCCAGAAAAACAAAAGACTTGTCGAGCAAACACATTACTCTAGCTACCAGCAGAGAAAATAGAAAGTGACACAATACGTCTTACCGCGAACCTTCTCCCAGAACAGAGAGGACCATCACTCTATTACTGTATAGGCCCAGGTATTACTGGATATCTGTCCCACACTCCCTCCATCCTAAAGCACAAGGTTCTTGTGTCCTGCTTTGAGGACTCAACGAGGTTAAGGGTCAAGCCTCACATGGCGGTTTGGTGTAAGGTATAACTCGTTCTACTGTTGTAATAGTGTAACTATAAGCTAAATCTTCTTCTATCTGCCTTTCCCTCTTCAGGTGTCGCCACAGCGAGTCATCCTCCTCCACCTCACTCTGTCCTCTGCATCCTCTGTCCTCACTCCAACTACCTCCATGTCCTCTCTAACTGCATCCATATATCTCTTCTTTGGACTTCCTCTGTCTTTTTCCTGGCAGCTGCATTTGTAACATTCTTCTACCAATATACTCAAGGGCGTAACTTTAGGTCTAACATTGGGGGGGTTATGCTCTCTACCTATTTATTTATCGAATAAATAACTTTTTTTTATGATTCAGGATATTTTAGGGTTAAAATATATTGTAATGCTTTTACTGTGATTTACTGTGATTTACTTAACTTTCCTGTTTTCTCTGTATTTATTCTGCTCCTTTTTTGTTCCACATAGGTTCAACAAGTAAGAAAAAAACTCACTATTTTTCTGCATTTTTTTCAGCCATAACACATATTTTACATTTTTAAGATTTATTATATAACATACCTCAATTTCACAATTTTCAAAGAGTGTGTATTTACCTGGTTCACTACAGTTTAACTAGAAAAAATTACATCAAATGATTCAAATACAGCCCTAATATGACAAGAGCAGAGTAAAACCCTGCATGTCATCTTCAGCAATTATGCTTAAGGTCTAGTGGCAGGGCTTTTGACTTGGGACCCGAAGGACGCGGGTTCGCGCCCCGGCCACTACCCACCTTGGGGTGTCTATGAGTGCACACCTATTTCTCCAGCTCCCCGGGCGCTTTCGGGCTGCTCACTGCACCACCTGGTAGGTGGTTGGGTTAAATGCAGAGACGAATTTCGTCTGTGTATGGGAAACATACGCAGATGACAGGAAAAGACATTATTATTGGAGCCAAGATGGTCTAGTGGCAGGGCTTTTGACTACGGATCCGAAGGTCGCGGGTTCGCGTCCCGGCCACTACCCAGCTTGGGGTGTCTATGAGTGCACAACTATTTCTCCAGCTCCCCGGGCGCTTTCGGGCTGCTCACTGCACCACCTGGTAGGTGGTTGGGTTAAATGCAGAGACGAATTTCGTCTGTGTATGGGAACATACGCAGATGACAGGAAAAGACATTATTATTATTATTATAAATGTTCACTTGCAGGCAGTTT
This sequence comes from Garcialebias charrua, assembly GCA_038048925.1. Classification (NCBI taxonomy): domain Eukaryota; kingdom Metazoa; phylum Chordata; class Actinopteri; order Cyprinodontiformes; family Rivulidae; genus Garcialebias; species Garcialebias charrua. The sequence continues at coordinate 29,358 of JBBPBX010015236.1, read as the reverse complement.
CAAGGCGATTACCGTAATACCCCCAAAACAGCCAAAAGGCGCACTTTGTTTTCTTTCAAACACCGTTTGAATTTTTCTGATAGCCCAAACCATTGCAGAGTTACGGTAAGGCAAAGTTAAGCCTGGAATACACTTGAGCGTATGTAGTGATACACCTAATCTCTGATATTTTAGGCTTGACCTTTAAGTACACCTCTCCACATCTCTTTGAAACTCTCAGTGTTACACCTTCTTGAAACTCTCAAGGAGACAAATGGACACTTTTAATTTTTACAATTATTATGAATTAATGGACACTAATTAATCAGATTGAACTTTCTCTTTAATGTGTGTTAATTCAGAATTGATCAACAGTATATTTTTGTCATTTAATGATGATTTTACTAAGCTGGTATATTTTAAATATGCCAAAGTTAAGAGAACATCTCAGAATGATCTTGCTCTAAACTGTCTGCTCTGTGCAGAATAACTGTCTTAAAGTTGACTGAACAATCCGTCGTATTTGTTTTGAAGTGTTTTTGGAGCGAAGGAAAAGTTCCAGACATAATTTGCTTTCTGTCTACCGTCCTTTCTAAAAACAATGAATCTGTTCTCAAAACAAATTACATGACTTGTTCACATGCACCTGCATACTCTGACGTATGTGTTCTGTGTATTGTCTACCCTATCATCTGTCACTCAAACTCACTCACTTGCAAAGTCACTCCTTCTCTAGTGATGGACAGCCAATCAGCAGGAAGTATGTGACTAAGTCACACCCCCTTCTTAAAGGGGCACTTCCTGCATTTTTGGCTTTAGTGCTTGGAAGAGAACTAACTCGCAACTGGTTTCTCTCCTCTGGAAAAGCTGGAGACGTTCCGGTCATGTGTCAACTAGACCCACGTTTCAGCTGGAATCACAGTAAAGCCTTACTGTGATCCTTTCACTCATTTCTGGAAGAATTTGTTTTCTGAAGTTTTACTTTGAAAGTTCAGCCAGTGCGATTGGGGCCTGTTCCTGCCGGTGAAAGCGTGCTCCCGCTCGTCTGATCCAGATATACACGCACGAAGTCATCTGGACGTTCACTGGACAACACAGTCCGTTAGCGTCCATAAACTTCTCAGCCCTCACCTCCTAGACATCTCGTCACCAGGTAAAGAGGCTTGTTTGTATGCTGCACGTGTCGGAAGTACAGCTGGACCTGTATGGGAAAGACTGCCACCCTGGTTGTTTCAAAATAATCAACTTCAGCTAACTTAGCTTTCATCTTCTTCCTCCTATTTCTTATTTTTCATAAGCTTTTAATCTGTCAAGTAATGTGCCAACAGTTAAATCCTAACTGTCTGTTTGTTTTAATTTGAATTCTTGTCAACGTAGTTATTAAATCAGAGCTAATATCGATACAAATGTTTAATGTAATTTTTGTGATAGTTTCAATAAAAGGTCTATTTTTTTGGTAGACCAACATAAGTTGAAGCCTCTCGTGAAATTACATTTTTCCTAATTACAGTAAAAGCAATTTAGTATCGGAAAAAGGAAGAACTCGCGCATTGGTGGCAGTTTGTGCAGATAAACTCTGCTCAGACCTGCGCATCTACAATAATGGTGGTCCAGTAAGTGTTTAAATACCTTACCCCACCTTATTTCATTACATTTGGTGGCTCGTCCGAGTTCCTAGAACGATTATTAAGTTGTTTTGTGTAGCTTATTGTTACGGTATTGTTGGCATAGTTTGCATCCTGTTGTGGACTTATGGAATAGTTTTGGCTGGTGAGTGTCTCAGAGATTGCTAATCGTGGCATTGTCTGGTGCGTTTCCCGTTAGAATTATTTTTTCTTTCACATTTCAACGTATGCTTGAAGCTGCAAATGAATGATGGTTGTGGTTGTGAGACGTTTCATTACGTGTCGCTAGGCTGCATGCATTTTTTCATTGTTGTGACCGCCGTGTCACCTCTGCTTCATTTTATTACATCTGCGGTTTGCTGTTGAAGGTCTGTTTCACTCTTTGCTGCTCCATTTTTACCTAATCTGTTACAACGTGTTGTTTCTTGTTTGCCGAGGTTCGGGTGAAACCCACTCTGTTTTTGGACCGGACAGGATCCGGTTCCGTTTGACGTAAAGTCCGTTGTTGTACACAGTTAGCGTGCTACCTTCTTTGGGGGGCGTGGGAGTTAGCCTGGATGTGTTGAGCTCATTTACAGAATTTTCTGCGGTGTAAAAATACGTTTATTTTGTGAAAGTGTGTCCAGTTCTTTGGGTCGAGCTAACGTTAGCATTACAGAGACAAGATGGCTGCTTAAAACGCTGTGATTGGTCCATTGTATGTCGTGTTCAAGAACGTTGGTTTCTGTAGACTGCTGTTTGTCAGATTCATTTATGTACACATTTCTGACGGTTTATTTGTGTTGTTTGAGTTCTATGCACGTGATATCGTCGAAGACTGGCTTAACCGCGGTGTTTTGCGATATTTATGACTGTTTTAGAACGTTGAAAAGTCCGTTCCACGCTTTTGTTCGACCGACCATAGGTCCGTGAACACACCGCACCGCTCGAACGGCGCGTCACACGTGGGTGGAGTTAGGTTTGGAAGACACAGTTTCCCATGAACACTTGGGTTTTGGAACTACAGTTCTGTCTTCGCTGTGATTAGTCGATTACGCTGTAGGTGTTGACGCTCGTCAACTTTCATTTCAGCTGTTTGTCCCAGACAAGTTTCCATGCTTGTTTGTCCATTACTGTCATTGAAAAGACTGTTTAAACGCGGTGTTTTTGTGATTTTAATGGGTGGATTGAGTCAGTTGTTCTAAAACTGCCGATCGCCATGTGACCAGGTCACGTGACACCGGCAGTGGCAACTACTTTGAAGGCCCGACCTTTTTTCTTTTAAACGCAGTTTAAAATGTTTCACAGTCCAACCGATTTTACTCACATAATTTCATTTTTGTGAGAAAGGGGATACTAGAGTTTTGTCACGTCAGGGCTCTGGGCTTTCTGGTTTGCTGTTTTTGATCCGTTGTTAGACGTCTGAATGTTTGGCAGCTCAGAGCTGCGCTCACAGGTGACAACAGCGCCTCTATAGCGGTCAGAAAGAGAATTGCAGTCGCTGTGATAAACATTTCCAGTGCTGTGGCCCCATCTGCTGGTTACTTTAGAAGACGCAGTCTTCCTGTAATTTGTACATGTTGAATGTTCCTGTTTTAGAAGAGGAACATTTTGAGGATATTGTACACACAGCACCCTCTCATTTGATTTTCACATATAATCGAATGTTGATGGCAGAACAGTTACACAGAAGTAATACAGACTTGTCTGCTTTTTGATAAAACTTGACACTTTTATCATCAATTCTGTGCAAAACGAACTGTCTGTCCCTGTTTTTTTTTCAAACTGCAAGTTTAAAATAACACACAGGAGGCATATTTTGTCTTGGTTTTCACAAAGAATCAAACAAAAACTAGCCGACCTTGATGGTCGTCTCATGGGTTGACAATTTAATAATAATCACTGATTTTTGTTAAATTTCACATCTTGGATGTTACTGAGCAGCTGCACACAGGCCCTCCTGTTTATTTTAGATACAAGTTTATTTAGAATAACAGGCTGGTAGGCCTTGCTCTCTACGGTGGCTTCATTTAATTTGTGTTTCACAAATTTCCAGATAAGATGGCGGCCTCTGCACATGAGGCTCCTGATACCACGACAGCCGATTTTGTTTGACCTTGTCACAGGTCGACAAATTAATAGGAATCACTGATTTTTATTTAATTTCACATCTTGGACTCCATGTTGGCTGCCGCAGGCATCACATGGTGAGACTGCACACTGTGAAATAAGACCTACTTTCCTTGATTTTTCACAGAAAATCAGTACAAAGATGGACGTTCTAACAGGTGCATCCTTTGATAGGCACTTAGCTGCAAAGAACGTCCTTCAGGAACCAGGTGAACATCCCCTGGTGTTTTACGACAGGCTCCTCTCTGTTTACACAGGGAATAAAACTGTCCCTGGAATTGAGGAAGATTACCTGTTTAAAAGTCGTTTCACTTTGAATCTAATACCTTTCATAATGAAATGTGTTCGCTTCAATGTTAATTGCAAAGAGAGTACCATGGCAGAAATTAAACAATGTGCTGTGGAATTTTTTGACATGCTCGAACAGCGAAAAACACCCTCAGTGGTGTGCCCAGGTCAAAAGGTCACATCCCACTCGCAGGAAGTAGAAGAGGTTCCCTCTCCTTCAGAGTGCAAATGTGAACAGGTTTTTCATAATAAACAACAGCATGGTGCTACGAGCTGTAAAAGTGACTCTGATCGGTTCACGGGGAGTTCTGAACCCCCTGCCCCTCAGGTTGAAAACCTTGAGATGAGCAGAGAACCACACAAGGTAGGTGTTCGCCCTCTGGATGAACCCGGATGGTTCGGATCGAACCAAAAGAGTTCTCTCATGGATCTCACAGTGGGTGAGATTCGAAGGCGGATGTCTGGGAACCGTGACCCTTTGAAAAATGGTCTGTCCCGACATGTACCCCCGAGAAGCGGCCCTCCTGCCCCTGCCCCTCGAGCTGCACAGCTCGAGACATGCAATGAGTCACACATGCTCCAGATTATGGAAGCGGCGCCTCCGCGCGTTGACGTGACTGAGGTTGTGAGTTGTTTGTCAAATGATTTGAATGTTACAGTGGTTGACCAAGCTGACACAACGTGTGACGTTGTCCTTGATGATAACACAAACAACGTTGTTCATCCTGATGAAGCGACGCGCAGCACTGCCTTTTGCAATAACTCAGTGCACACAGTTGACAACACCAACGTCAACACTGACATAAATGCTGACAGCAAACAAATTGCTGGAAATCCACATCATGAAGGTCATGAGGCAGACAGCCATCATGATGCTGACAGCGACGACGATTACACAGACAGAGTCACACATACACAGAAACGTGTGGAAGAACCTGAATGGTTTCTGTGTAACTTTATAAAAAGGGGAATAGCTAAGAGAGCTTACCTGCCACTCACATTGGAAGGGGTCCTCGCGCAAGAAGCGCTCCTGGTTAGCGGCTCAGACGTGTCTACCATGTCAGCCGAACTGTTTGAGGAGCTAAGGACCGCCGCTAACGATGTTGACAGGCAAATACCCTTTGTGAAATACACTTATGGTGAGCAACAAGGCCTCGCAAAGACGAGAACAACCCTAATAGCCATGGTTCACATGCAGATTGGCGAGATGTCACTATACCACCCGGTATATGTGTCTGAACTTGACTCACTCCGGGCTCCATTTGTGGTTGGCCAAGATTTTATAAATCGCTTTGAAGCGATTATAAATTATGGCAATCAGACAATGTGGGCCACAGTGAGCAGTCCACTGCCAATCGTGGTGCCTCCCCAAGGTCAGGACACTGACTGTCTAACAGCAGGTACCGCTGTGGCCACAATGGATTCCCCAACCGAGACCACAAACCCGGTAAGTGTACCTTCAACTACAGGTGAGACAGAGGAGACTCAACAGTTGGACCAGACTCTGGCCCAACACGAGAACCTCCTCTGCGAGCTGACACCTTCAGCGCTCACTGAACACTGCCTACCACAGGTAGAAGATGGTGTGGAGATCCAAGGGTCCCACACCGATGACGCTGTACTGTCCTGTGGGACGGGTAATTCGGCATACAGCCAAGCTTTCAGTGAGGTCTTGGTTCAAGGACATCTGAGCCCACGAAGTGACAGTCTACAACACGCTGACAGTCACTTGGACTTCATTGTTACAGATTTTGAGGACCCCTCCTCAAACAAAAGGGGGGTGAACTCACACTTCCTACCACAGGTAGAGGACGGTGTAGAGATCCAAGGATCACACACCGAGAACGCTGTGCTGTCCTCTGGGACAGGTAATTCGGCTATCAGCCAAGCTTTCAATGAAACCTTGGTTCAAGAGCATTTGAATCTAGAACTACTCAGAAATGACATAGTTCTTACAGACTCAAAGAGCACCTCTTCATTCATGAAGTGGGAAGACATACATCACAACGACAGAGACACGCCTGCGACGGCGCCGACAGTTGTGACACACCTGAATTACGCAGAAAGAGGTAAACGTACAGAGATACGTTGGCCGAAACCTAAGAAGTTCCTGCGTACTGTCTACTCTAAGCTGCGTAAACAGCCTAAACTAAACAAAGGCATCCTAACTCGTGCCCATGGACGGACGTCCACACCTGTGTGCGTGGTCCCTCATGACCACAGGGGGGTGATGTTAGGCCATGCCCATGTCAAGGACAAAGATTTCAATAACCCCACAAACGACAAAGATCTCGCAAACTCACAGACTTCATGGGAAAACAAGGTCGTCCAAGCACAGGATAGTAAATAAACTAAACAGTTTAAACTATTCTAGTTGCGAAAAGAAACCGTTCCAACTAGAACTTAGAAACGCTAAGCATAAAACCCACAACAAAAAACTAACCTTAAAGGGGACCACATATTCAAAATTCACTTTTTAATGTTTTTTTACTCAAATTTGGGTATTTACTTCATAAAGAAACAGTCCTAAGGCCAAAAAAATGCACCCAGTGGTTTATTTACTATAAGTATATTTATTTATCTTTGATAGAAACACTCCGATTGCACTTCCTGCGGTTTGTGACGTCACAAACCGCAGCCACAACCCACACCAAACCTGAGTCCAGCCCCTCACCTAGCAACCCCTGGTGCGGCTCAACCCACTTCACTATAAAAGACGTCACGGTTGCCGAGCAGTTTAGGAACTGACCTGGCGGTCATTTATTTATTTATTCATTTATTTAGCCCCCGGGGGGGCTATGGGCTCAGCCCTGCTCCAGCCAGCAGCACATCTTGAGTAAAACCAGAATGTTTTATTACCTTGTTTGAATGAACTCTGTCTCGTTGAAACTGTGCACACACACTCTCGCGGTTTGGACTTGTTTCTTATATGATGGAGGACTGCTCTTACACAACTGTCAGTTTGGTCGAGCGGTTAAGACACTTGAGCGGCACGCAGGAGACTAGAGTTCGCGTCCTGTCAACGGCATCGTTTTTTTCCCCTTTTTATTTAAAGCCTTTTGTTTCGGAGAAATCGGGGTGAAACTAGATATATACATCGACATAATAATACTTTATAATTGTTATTTTTACGTTTTAGTTCAATTTTTAGTGTAATATCGCTCCCAACGCGCAGCCGGCAGAAAACTGTGCACACACACACACACACACGCGAGTAAGTGTGTGACACACTTACTCGCGGGACGACAGTCTCTACCATCAAGCACCACTGATCGATATATTTTCAGATTAGCAACTTATTTATTTTAAGAATACCTTTCACTTCATCAAAATCTAATCAAAACTTCAGCGTTCTAAATGTAGGTGGTTGTGATTGTTTCTTATACGATGAAAGACTGCTTTTTGCACAACTGCCCGGTTGGTCTAGAGGTAGTGAATTGGACTCGTTATCCGAAGGACACGGGTTCGCTTCTCGGTCGCGGCATCTTTTTTTTTTTTTTTTTCCGGAGAGATCGGGCTGCAGTTAGCTGCTGGCTTTTGAGGACAGTGTGGGTCCGGTCCGGTCAGAGGTTAGGTTGCCTCATATGGACAAATTAACTGGAAACACTCTTTGCGTTTGTCTGGATTGGATGTGCAACCGTGGACCAAAGCGCTGCATGCAACTAGCAGGAGCTACGCGGGCTGTTTGTTACCGAATGAGGAGGAAGAGCTCGGATTCGGGAGGGCATGATAAAAAGGAGCAGCTAATGGCGGCGCACACAAACAGCTTTCGGTAAGTTATTTTTTAAGCTAGCACTAACAGTAAGTCAAACAAGTAATAAAAAAAGGCTAATTTTAAAACAACAACAGATTTGAGATACTGGCAGTTACAGAGGGCGGAGACAGAGTTTTGACGGGCGTGCACTTCCGAGCTCATTATCATAAACAGCCTGTTTTGAACGGAAGTGAAATTTGGCAGAATTAGAAAGGGGATATTTTATTATCTAATCATTATTTTGTGTATAAAATTGACTGAAAATGGTCTGGATAGCACACAGATACATCACAAAAAATTATATATCCTACATTTGGTCCCCTTTAACAACCATTTAAATCTGCAGGATTTAATTGACATCGGTTATAAAGCTAAGAACTGTTTTTCTTGTGTGTGACACGTTGGAATCTGATGACCAGAGTGAGTTTGACGTAGTGAAACGTTGTTTTTAGTTGCTTGATTGCTACTTTTGTGTTATTGAAGTTGTTATTGTTTTCTGAACACTCCCAGCCAAAAGAGGTTTTGATTGTTGATTAGTTGAAGACTTAAATGGATTTAACTATGCCAACATGCTGTTCATTTTGTTAAAGATCTCAATCTTTGAAGAGTCATTGTAGATCAATACTACTTAAGGTACTATAATCTACACTGACCTCCCAATCATTTAGGTAGAACCGATTCGATCGTTTCTATTCTAGATCTATTCATTTTGATGAGTCTCGCCATAGACTTCAAAATTTATAGGGAATACCAAATCTTGCGTCGTTCGTCTAAAAGACAACAGACATTTAGACCAAACTAGATTTCATTTTTTTATTTTAGTTTAACCTAAACTAAATAATGAATGGAGGAATAGTTTGAAAGAAGAGGCCTTCGTTACAGAAGCCCTCCACATTTCTATAGGTATAGATCCCTATATCTGATTTTTACAGCATTGATCCACCCCTTAATTGGTAATTGTAGCTGATCTAATCCATGATAGCTTACATACCAGGTGCATATAGGTAAGGCTTAATGTAGAATCCCTATCATAAGCCCACCTAAAACCACATAATTGCATGACACATTGAACCAGGGTGGCACCGACTGGAAGCCATCCAGCCTGCAACCTTCGATGTGGGGACCTGCTGATCCAACGTTGGTCTTCAACCTTCATCCAAGGCCCGCCTCCTCTGCTTCAATCGAGGGATCCCCTCTACATGCTGATTAAAAACCATTCTTGCTGATGAAATCAATAACCCCCATCGTTGTGGATTTACCGTTGTGGATTATAAGACTTTGTTTTCCAAGGGATCACAGACTCAGTTTTCCATGGGTTAACAGACTATGTTTTCCAAAGGATTGAAAGCTTACCGCAATGGGATTACCTACGAACAGTATGGAATTTCCAAAAACATTATGGGAGTATAATTTTGAACTTTTTTTGACTTTTTTTTTTCCACTTGCTGGATTACATAGAGGTCAGAGACATTCGGTGGTATCCTTTCGTGTTGGAACTCATCTCCAAGGACAGGCGATGACTTCCAAAAAGGGGGACTGTAGTGATACACCTAATCTCTGATATTTTAGGCTTGACCTTTAAGTACACCTCTCCACATCTCTTTGAAACTCTCAGTGTTACACCTTCTTGAAACTCTCAAGGAGACAAATGGACACTTTTATTTTTTACAATTATTATGAATTAATGGACACTAATTAATCAGATTGAACTTTCTCTTTAATGTGTGTTAATTCAGAATTGATCAACAGTATATTTTTGTCATTTAATGATGATTTTACTAAGCTGGTATATTTTAAATATGCCAAAGTTAAGAGAACATCTCAGAATGATCTTGCTCTAAACTGTCTGCTCTGTGCAGAATAACTGTCTTAAAGTTGACTGAACAATCCGTCGTATTTGTTTTGAAGTGTTTTTGGAGCGAAGGAAAAGTTCCAGACATAATTTGCTTTCTGTCTACCGTCCTTTCTAAAAACAATGAATCTGTTCTCAAAACAAATTACATGACTTGTTCACATGCACCTGCATACTCTGACGTATGTGTTCTGTGTATTGTCTACCCTATCATCTGTCACTCAAACTCACTCACTTGCAAAGTCACTCCTTCTCTAGTGATGGACAGCCAATCAGCAGGAAGTATGTGACTAAGTCACACCCCCTTCTTAAAGGGGCACTTCCTGCATTTTTGGCTTTAGTGCTTGGAAGAGAACTAACTCGCAACTGGTTTCTCTCCTCTGGAAAAGCTGGAGACGTTCCGGTCATATGTCAACTCGACCCACGTCTCAGCTGGAATCATAGTAAAGCCTTACTGTGATCCTTTCACTCATTTCTGAAAGAATTTGTTTTCTGAAGTTTATTTTGAAAATCCGTCAGTGCGATTGGGGCCTGTTCCTGCCGGTGAAAGCGTGCTCCCGCTCGTCTGATCCAGATATACACGCACGAAGTCATCTGGACGTTCACTGGACAACACAGTCCGTTAGCGTCCATAAACTTCTCAGCCCTCACCTCCTAGACATCTCGTCACCAGGTAAAGAGGCTTGTTTGTATGCTGCACGTGTCGGAAGTACAGCTGGACCTGTATGGGAAAGACTGCCACCCTGGTTGTTTCAAAATAATCAACTTCAGCTAACTTAGCTTTCATCTTCTTCCTCCTATTTCTTATTTTTCATAAGCTTTTAATCTGTCAAGTAATGTGCCAACAGTTAAATCCTAACTGTCTGTTTGTTTTAATTTGAATTCTTGTCAACGTAGTTATTAAATCAGAGCTAATATCGATACAAATGTTTAATGTAATTTTTGTGATAGTTTCAATAAAAGGTCTATTTTTTTGGTAGACCAACATAAGTTGAAGCCTCTCGTGAAATTACATTTTTCCTAATTACAGTAAAAGCAATTTAGTATCGGAAAAAGGAAGAACTCGCGCATTGGTGGCAGTTTGTGCAGATAAACTCTGCTCAGACCTGCGCATCTACAATAATGGTGGCCCAGTAAGTGTTTAAATACCTTAATCCACCCATTATTTCATTACACGTACATGAAGTACGCCACTGTACGCGCGCATTTTGTGCGCATGCTTTTGCTGCTATAGCTCGGCTTTTATCAGCTTTCAAACGCTCGCGTTCTCGCTCCAGATCCTTGTTGTAATATGAGCAGCTGCGCACGGAGGGGACTCAACTGAGCTCGCTGATTGGTCACTTGCTGACACGCCTACTGAAATGATTGACAGCTTTCAGTCAGCTCATGTAGCTCGCTGAAGAAAGCTGCGGTGTTCTGATGCGGTGTTTCTACTATATATGTTATAAAAAGTTCTCTCAGAAATAAAAATAATAACAGGGAGCGCTTTTCCTGCAGCACACAGTCCACCAGGGAATATTTAAAACATCGCGCACCCAGGTAGGACCTGAATTCATTCATTTCAGTCATCGAGTGAACGGAGGAAGAAGCGGTTACTTGACTTTAGGCAAAAAAACAAAAGAAAAGGCCCGATCAGCGATAAAGAAGGGGAATTTATTTCATTTGTGTAACATACAAAACAGTCCGGCGCCGGGGAAGTTTATGGTCAGACACCGCGCAAGCGTCCGCGGTCGTAAAAAAAAAGCTTTGCGCGTACATGCCCTGAGGGGCTACGTGGGGCTACGCTTTTGTCTTGACATACGTACGTTGCGTATAGGCGTATCGTGAGAACGCTCGAGTGTATCTCGCCCTTTAGCGTGTGGAAAACATGTCCCCGGTTGCTGCTGGATGGGGGAGGAGGAGGGGGACGCTGAGAACCGAACGGCAGCTTTTACGCAGAGAGAGAGCAGTCTCACCTGCTGAAACACGCTCCTCCTCCGCGCGCACCTCCAGTTAATCCGGGAGCTTGAAATGATGCCATTTTATGGGGGGGGTTATATTGACTGGATCCAATTATTGAGGGGGTTATATCCCCCCCATCCCCCGTGTAAATTACACCTATGAATATACTTACTGTCCCTCCTCAGGACATGTCCAAACCATCTCTCCCAGTTGTTCAACATGTGCTGTACCTCTGATGATCTCATTCCTAATCTTATCCATCCTTGTCATTCCTAAGGAGAACCTCAACATCTTCATTTCTGCTACTTCTAGTTCTTTCTCTTGTCTTTTTGTCAATGCCACTGTCTCCAGACCATACAACATAGCTGGTCTCACCACTGTCTTGTAAACTTGTAAACTACTATACCCTATCCTACCATTATGTAATGCGTTCTTTTTCTGTCCATCATGGTGGTGTAAACCATCTTTATGATGTTTCTGCATTGGCTCCACAGACTCAGAATATTTTAGAAACAGTCATTAAGTAGAGTTGGTCACACATGGAAAGGACTGATTTAACTGTACAATGAACATCAACCTCATGCACTGCAGCTGTGTCACATGTCACCCTTGCTTCAGAGCAAGGATTATGTCTTCAGTGAAATTCTTATTGCCGGTACCTGGATCCTTGTCTGCTTGCCGCCTCTGCTCCTCTGGCTATATCACCAGTAGCAGGAATCAAACCTAATGTGAAGAATTGTGTATGCGTAGATGTCGAAAAGGCAAAAGACAACAGAATCATGTTGTGTAAATCAGGGAACAACAGTCTGCTGGGTAGCAGAAGTCCCATGACTGGCCAGTGAAGTGAAAGATCCGAACGCTTTTTTGTGGATGATGTTTCCTTCAGCAAGGCAACACGTTCTCATGAGCTCATCAAGCACAAGCTAAGCTTTTCAACTCACAATCTTTGTTTAAAAACAGACTGTCTTTTCTCACATGATGTTGAGCTTTTTGTTAAGAACAAAGCTGAAAGACTTCCAAATTCCCATTCTGCATTAAAAAGTGTATGTGGCAAAAGACCACGTGTGTTAATGCAGTTTTAAAAACCTGAATCTCTGACAACATTTATGTAGACAGTGTCATTTCTGCTCCTGATCTGATCTCTCTGGATCAGTCTGTCACATTGGAAGCAATTTGTGTCTCTGGTTTGCAAATGTGAAACTCAGGAGCAGGAGAGATATGCACAAATTGCACTTCAGTTCAGCACCAATAGTCGGTGACTAAAAATATAAAGTACCTAGAAAGTTTTTTTTTTAAAGTTGTAAGCTCAATTATCCAGATAGATAAAAACAAAAAAGTTTACTGTAAATTGTGTCATCTGGACCAGTTTCTTTAAGTGAGAAACATTTCGTCCCCCATCCAGAGGACTTCCTCAGTCTACAGCCTACCAGCCAGATCTGTCCCATAGGTAGCCTTCACTGCTCTGTTTCAAGCCAACCTCCTGTTGGAATCTCAAAGGTAGGCCTTTAACACGTGCAAATACACCCATCCAAAACAGTCAACCATCATGTACAGCAGGGGTGCTCACACTTTTTCAGCATGCGAGCTACTTATAAAAAACAAAGTCAAAATGATCTACCCACTACAAAAATGCAAAACATATAACTATCTTCAAATGTATTAAGGATTGTTTTTATGTACAATGTATGTTGATGTACCTTGCATAACTGAATAAGCCAATATTGCACAACACATATAATAAATAATCATTAACATTTTTTGTAATTACCTGAGTTTCCTTTGATGACTTGCACTGAATTGAATCAGCCAGGGATGCTGACAGCCAGCCTCAAGCACATTTCCAAATGTTCATCAGTCATGGTGGAACAGTATTTGGACTTAATGATTTTCATGTAAGAAAAGGCTGACTCACATAAATAAGTGGAGCTGAATAGATTGCAGATGAGGCAAACACTTCGAAAATGACATTGTGAAAAAAAAGAGTCTATCTCCCATTCCTTATGAAAGTGATACATTTTTTGCCTTCTTGCTTGGTCCAGCTTTCTCACTCATGTTTTAGCAAGGGCTTAAAATCTAAGGTACAATTTGCTGATTAGCTTGTAAGTTTTGCCGCGTTTAGCACCATTGTTTTTAGCATGAGCGGTGACGTCACCTAAAGCTCAAGATTCAGCTGTCATCTGATTGGTTGTCCTGTATGTCAATCAAGTGACGGGGTGTTTGATAGGCTGACATTTTTTTAATGTCACGCTGCGATCTACCAGTAATGCCTCCGCGATCGACCGGTAGATCGCGATCGACCGGTCGATAGCGATCGACCGGTAGATAGCGATCGACGTAATGAGCACCCCTGATGTACAGCAATCAAATGTTTTAGGCCAGATGGCCAACTTGTTACTCGCAGAAATGGCCTGAGGACAAGGCCAAAGTGGTTCAGAAAAAGGGTTGTAAGCGCAATCATCCAGGTAGATAACAACAAAAAAAGGTTAAATCATGTCATCTGGACCAGTTTCCAACATAAAACACATGCCAAAACTATAATGCGAGTTCATCAAAGCAAAACCATACCAGATCGGTCAAGTCTAGGGTTAACGACGACGGCCACTGGTGCCGTTGACAAACAGGGTGCCAGTGGAAATTGTGCTACTTTTACGTTTCTCACTAAACGAAACTAGTCCAGATGACACAATTTAACCTTTTTTGTTGTTGTCTACCTGGATGATTGAGCTTACACATGGTATGGTATGTAAGTATGGTCTGGAACAACTTTGGCCTTGGTTGTTCTCAGGCTGTTTCTGCGAGCAAGTTGGCCATCTGGCCTAAAATATTTGATTGTTATACATGATGATTGATTGTTTTGGGTGGGTGTTTTGCACGTGTTAAACGTCTACTTCTGAGATTCCAACAGGAGGTTTGCTTGAAACACAGCAGTGAAGGCTACCTATGGGACATATTTGGTCGGCAGGCTGTAGACTGAGGAAGTCCTCTGGAGGGGGGACGAAATGTATTTCATTTAAAGAAACTGTTCCAGATGGCACTATTTAATCTTTTTTTGTTGTTACCTAGAAAGTAGATTGTTTTCCAGCTGCAGCTTGAATACAGCATGTATTTGTCTGGCTGTCAAAGAACAAGAAAGCCGTGAAGGAGTATGCATCATAATATTGTCAGAGTTTGAAGAGGTTGAAGCTCATTAGGATGTTTGTCCCATGTGTTACCTCTGAGTTATTTTTTTTTTATATAAAGTATCTTGAATTCAGTGCAGCACACTCAACCACACTCAGCTTAGTGCTAAAACATAAATGGGTTTGAAAGTGCAGTGCTGCGCTGAGTCTAGCTGCTGCTACAGGAGTGCAGCCCCTTTTCCTTTTTCAAAATATTTTTTTAGATAGAAATGGGGGAAAATCCGAGGATAAGATATTGGCATTACAAGAAAATATCTCTTTACACCATGTCCCATCACGACACAATTTAAGACATCAAAAAACTCTACCAGCAAGCACATTTATAAACACATTACATGTGCATTTGATGGCAAGGTGGTGAGATTGGTCCATGAAGCCCTTCCAGATAGACCATAGTCCTGATAAGATGTTGGTCAGCCGGCTCAGTTTTGATAAACCTTCACTGAAGTTCTCTGGGGCTGGGTGGGGGTGGGGGGGTTGTGCTAGACAAAGCTTTTCCTTAGTTTACATATATCCCAGGAGAAATTTGATAAGTCAGCCTGCTTCCGAGGCCAACTAGGGGAGTCAGATTCAAATAAGCCACAATTGTTGATTTTTTTCAGGCAGACTGTTTTGGCCAAAATGGCCAGATTTGTGGACATTCCACTGGTCCATGCTTCTGAGCCCCCTCCAAGGTCGTCTCCAATATGCTGTGAAGTCCCAGAAGCTGCAAGTGGCTTGCAATTCTCATAATTGGCTTCCATCTTATAGTTTAGCTTGTAATTAAACTGATTTTGAGTACTCAAAGCGCGAACCAAACCTTCACACAGACTCAGCAGTTTTGCTGTTGCCGAAACTGTTGCTGCCGTCTTCCTTAATAGCCGAGAACATCTGCCGTTGCCAAAAAGCAGAAACCCCGCTATCATGAATTCAATTATATAAATCTTCAGAGTCCTCCTGAGGCAGAACGGAAAGACACTTCAGCTCCCAATCCATGACATATCCTGCTGCATGAGTCTCAGCAGGGCACGAGGACTCTCCAGGACCCTGTCGCTTTGTTGAAAAAAATGTTGTCGATTGCATTGAAAGTCCAGCTGACCAGATCCATGACAGTAGTTTTTGTTTCGGAAGATGTGTAACAGGAGCTCTGATACAAAAACAACAAAAACAGAGAGCCAAAAAAAAAAGCAAGAGGAGAACAGGAGAGGGAGAGAAAAGGCATCCGCCTTGCATGAGAGCAAGTGCAGAATCTCTGAATATTATGGTGGTTAAGGCCACCATCCCCCACAAAAGTTGTCCCCAAAAGTTAAGTAGTTGTGGAAGCATGTTCAATGATTATGTTCTGAGAGTTTCATTATAAAAGCATTCCTACCTGACTTTTGTTGTTGGGCAGTAAATATGCGATCATGGATTAAACCAAATACAGTAGGAGATAAGTTTGAACCAAGCTGTTATCACTCAGTGAGGATTATGTTGTGTTGTTGTGGTTTTCTCACTGGTTAAAGCAGCAGAGATGCTGGTGACAGATGCACCTGGAATAAATGAACCTATGTTAGATGGGAGTTCTGCTTTCTTCACAGTCACTGGTTGGATGATAAGTCTTAGAAAATATGACATCCTGTTGTGTCGTTTTGAATGCTGCCTGTTGATCAATACATTTAATCAGCAGCACCACCTGGAAGAGAATTTGCAGGAGTTGTGGAGTGCATTAATGGAAGTCACGAAGTGGCTCCAAAGCATCATCATTTAAAGAGCATGTGCAAGGCTGAACACCTGCCATCTATACTGCATTTTCCAGAAGTCAGCTTTGCTTTTTTCAGGGTGTGTTTAATTTGGCATCTTAAGGAGCACTGCATAACACCCACCTCAGCTCCTTACACCGTACAGCTGACCTCAGCACAGTCACAGCATGGAAGAGTTAAGCTTTGGTACTTGGAGAAAAATGTCCCAGGCTGAGGCATTATTCTGATTATAGATGGAAATAATCAAATCATGACAGACAGGACTGTTTGCATGCAGGGATAAGGATGAAAATGACTCATCTTGACCTTGAAGTAGTCACTGAAGAGCAGTGTTAACATTTTAAAATTATTTCTATAAGAAGGCGTGGGAAAATATATACTGTATATATATTTAATTCTTTCAAATATGTGTTATTCAGAATTAGTTCTGTCTGTGCAGCTTTCTCAGTAAAGTTACCAAAAACTTTCAGCAGGGGCCTTTATGTCTGGAGTTTGCATGTTCA
The DNA here is from genome assembly GCA_038048925.1 of Garcialebias charrua. NCBI lineage: Eukaryota > Metazoa > Chordata > Actinopteri > Cyprinodontiformes > Rivulidae > Garcialebias > Garcialebias charrua. Next base: position 12,407 of record JBBPBX010015236.1, on the reverse strand, counting down.
TCTCAAAACATGAGAGGGTTTTCTGCAGGTACTCCGGCTTCACCTCACTGTTTAAAAATGGCCCTAGTTTAGTCTGTAAATGCACCCAGCTTTGATCACCACATGCGTTAATATAGATCAGGGGTCACCAACCTTTTTGAAACTGATAGCTACTTCGTGGGTACGGAGTCTTACAAAGGGCACCAGTTTGATAAACTCTTCGGAAATAACAAAGTGTAAATTGAAAAAAATGTATAATAAACATATTTTTAAGAACACATTTTTAAGATGGACGTTTTAATATATATATATATATATATATAAATACAAAAAAAGAATAACAACTGAATAAAATGAAAATTTAAATGCAGCTTAGTAGTGAGTTGTGCTATTTTTAGAACAGGTCCGGGGGCACCTCAAATGGTCCTTGGGGGCACCCGGGTGCCTGCGGGCACCATGTTGGTGACCCCTGATATAGATTATCGAGTACACGTAAAAATTGTAAGTTTTACATGTTATTTCTTAGAGCTGGGCATTTCGAGTCCAGGATGTTTTCTAAATAACCCCGGATTTCAAGTTAAAATAAATTTAAAAATTGTTGTTTTTTTTTTTTTCAATTTAGGCCACCCGCTTCGGATGTTATCATCCATAAAATGGCCCCTATCAATTATTATCATCACCATGGAGCCAAGATGGTGTAGTGGCAGGGCTTTTGACTTGGGACCCGAAGGACGCGGGTTCACGCCCCGGCCACTACACACCTTGGGGTGTCTATGAGTGCACACCTAATTCTCCAGCTCCCCGGGCGCTTTCTGGCTGCTCACTGCACCACCTGGTGGTGGTTGGGTTAAATGCAGAGACGAATTTCGTCTGTGTATGGGAAACATACACAGATGACAGACAAAGACATTACATTATATTATTATTCGTAGCGGTCAGTATGCCCCTACTGTACCTACTAGTAGGTTTAAAGGTACGTTGTCACCGTTACAAGCGATGACAACAGGCTCCGTCTTTAGCTACGTGGTTTGGTTTACAGTAAAGGGTCTTGGGTTAGGTTTAGGGTCTTGGTTAGGTTTAGGCACAAGGGTAAGGGGGTTAGGTTTAAGGTTAGGTTGAGGAAAACGGTTACATAAGCTGAAAAAAACAAACAAACGCTACACTTCCGGGTTCACGGAAACACTGCCTACTCACACCGATAATAACGCTGATAACGTTCTGTTGAACATGCTAGTAGGTAGGGATGCACCGATCCACATTTCTTACTTCCGATCCGATACAGATACTTAAATCTGGGTATCGACCGATACGATACTTTTCCGATCCGATACCGTTCAGGTATATGAGGCTGTACAGTAATAAATTATTACAGCCTCAGCCACTAATATTCACTTTAAAGCAAGGAATAAAAAAAAACATGTTTCGTGTTAGCAGGATTTAATTGTAACTAAGAAACTTATCCAACATTAATAAAACTTAACTCAAGTTGCCTTTTTGAACATGCATGGATATATTTGTATACACTGTACTTGTCTGTATAGAGAGAAGATTAATCTTCTCTTGGCGGTGCGAATTCTGCTAACACAAAACGTGTAACTACTTAAAACTTTTAAGTAGTTACTTTCACCCAGTCTCTTTTTCATCACATGCTTCCAAAAGTCAACAATTATGTTTGTATTCTGCATCTGTCTGTTAGCAAAATATCTTATGAACAACTGAACAGATTTTGATTAAACTTTCAAGAAATAATCACTGAATGGCTCTCTACGACTGGTTGACTTTTAAAGTACATCCAATTGAAGATGGCTGCCACAGCTAACTGAACTTAAACAACACAAAATTGACTACAACTCAGTCAATTTGACAAAAAAATTAGATAAAATTTGGTGTGGTAGTAGCTGAGACTCATTACCAAAGCATATTCAAAGGACTGTTAGAATGCATAAGATCTTCTTCCGGCACTCGGCAAGGCAGGTCGCATATCTTTCTGCTCTTCCCTCCCTAAGTTTTTCCTACTCCCTGCTTGCTTTTCGTCTCGTCTGCGACCCTTCAGCGCTCACTCGAACCAATATGGAATTAATAAATTGGGCTGTTTCTTCAATGGATAAGATTTTTTCCACGAAGCGGACCGTGCCAGGAGAAGCTGTCTGTCCCTCCGACACACACGCGGCTGGATACGTGATGGACTCGTGGGGTCAGTGGCAGCCCATGTGTCTGACCGTCTTAAGTGTCGAGGACGTGGAGGATTTGTGGATTATTGGATTATTGGTAGCAACTGCTCTGTTTTTTGGCGTGAGCGGAGTTGTTTGTTACTGGAAGCTGAGGGAGGCTTCGGCAGCTATCAGCGCGCTGTCGGCACTACCTGATCAGCAAAATTCTCTGAACCGGGCCGTGAGCTCCTCATCCCAGCTGTTGTATGAGCTCAATCGCTCGCTTGGAGCAGTGGTGGACCACCGCGCACCTGCTGTCCGTTTTGGGACTTGTTTACAGCCACCCCGGATCAATCAAGGGACAGATGGAAGTTCATGAAGCGGAGCGGAGCAGAACCACATATTTGGATTTCTTTCGGCCATGAAACAGCACCACAGACTTGGAGGCGGCAGTGGAAAAGAACACTGTGGTCTATTGGATAACAAACAAGAACATTATCTGGCTTCTGCACATGTCCTTGAAAAGTAGGCTGTGGGAAGCCATTCTCCTGGAGTGTGAAGCTGAAGAGTCCCCCCCCCTCCCACTCCCCAGAGATTTCTGTGAAGCCTCAGATAACACCCAGCTGCACATCTGCTGAACTCTGTGTTTGTCTGAAATTACTCACAGACTCTCCTTGCCTGCCGTCTCTCCATTTGTTATTGTAACTAAATGTGCTCTGATATGGTTTTTACTGGATCACGCGGTGTCTTGAAGACAAAATGTGATTCATCTTTTTTTAATATCAATGCTGTGAATCCCCGTGTCTCTGCCTGTTTTCCTGCTTTTGACCTTCATCTGGGGACAGATTGGGCCTGGCCGCGCTAAGAGCATATCATGTGTTGATAAACATATCATGTGTTGATAAACATGTCATGTGCTTTGTTCTGCTGCAGCTTGTTTGCACTCATTCTATCTCCTGGATGCTGCAACTACATATTTACGCTGTATTGATGAAAATTGATGCAATGTTAATAAACCTTCTTGATTCTTGATTCTTGATTCTTGATCTTTCTTTAAAATTATAACGTTATTTATTTAGAATCAATGGTGTTGATCTGTTAGCAAAATATCTCATGACCCGCTGGACAGATTTTGAAATATCTTTCCAGAGGTAATAAACGGATGTTTCTTTAATGCTGATTAACTTTTGGGAGCTCTTAGTCCAGCGTAAAACTATTTTGACCGCATTTAATGTGGCGCTATGGCTCTGCAGACAGTGCACGTTGCTGTCTTGCGGTGTTTAGTGTAAACTACTTCCACACAGCGGACACATGTTACTTTGTTACGATGAAAAGTCGGCTAGCTGCTAACTAACACATGCTACTCACCAGTGTTGTCAGATCTTGCGACAGAAAGTGACCAGCTCCATGAAAACAATCCATAAACAAACGACACGCTCTTTGAAAACGATCCCAAAACAAGCCCAACTGAGTACAGGTAGTCCCCGACTTACGAGCGCTCTTACATACGAGGTCCCGGACTTACGAGCTGGCGAACGAGCAGTAAATTTGTAAAAATACAGCACTTTTTTGTGTTTTTAGTTGAAAGTGTGTTAGCTAACCGTTTGGAAACAAGTTTCTGAGCATGTTCATGAACTAGTATGAACATTTTTGATGAAAAACGAGTGTTCGTAGTAGCGCTAGCTTAAATGTTCCAACTTACGAGCAAAATTCCGGACTTACGAGAACACGTGTTTCTTGTTCCGACGTACGAATTTTCGTCTTACGAGCGACTCGCAGGTACGGAACTCGCTCGTAACTCGGGGACTACCTGTACTCACTCACTCCTCATACTGCAGCTGGCTGCAAACTATGAAATGGATTTCCTGAATTTGAGGCGGGTCTTGTTACTCTGGGTTCATGAGACACGCCTCCGTTCAGGAAATCCATTCCATAGTTTGAAGCCAACGTGCATCATGGATCGGAAAATATCGGCAGGTTGGAATTTCAAATCCTATACGTAAACATGGCTGGTATCGGATGCCGATACTGGATCGAATCGGCCCCATCCCTACTAGTAGGTAGATTGTCACCTATTTGCTGCTACGAATGGGGATGATAACAGTTGATAACGCCCATTGTATGGACTGACAACATCTGAATCCGCTGTTCAGGCACTATGTGACTGTTTAACTTGTTTGCCATAAAAACTCGAGCACGTTAAGTCGTGCTTTCTTTGCACGTCATACAAGCAGCAAAACAAAACATCATGCACTGTTGAGTCTGTACCTGGGAGGGAGCACGTGTCCTAATGGAGTTGACTTGAAATAAAGCTCAGATGTTTTTTGTGCAGGGGTGCATTGGTTGGTACTAAATGTGAACCACTAAGTTTGAGTTGACCATCATCCACCACAATCCTGTATGTTTGGTTCAAAGGTGAATTCAGATTAGAACCAGATGTGAGCGTCAGGTGTTCTGAGTGTTTCTGGCTGACCTGTTGCAGCAGCTAACAGCTCAGCCCAACCCAGAGCCAAGTCTGACAGCTACAATAGGGTGAAGGATCAGTCATTTAAACAGTTGTCAGAAGGGTTGATCGTAATTCAAGTCAATCCAGTTTATTTATATAGCTCCAAGTCACAACAGTTGTCTCAGGGCACTGAACAGAAACATTCACATATGTACAAAAGCCAATTACAGTATTTTCTGGTGTATAGGTCGCACCTGTGTATAGGTCGCATTGCCCAATTATCACCGATAGATTGGAAAAATCCCTAGATAGGTCGCATCGGTGTATAGGTCGCACCTACGTTTAGCTCTGCTGCAAATGTCTGCCACAGGAGCGCACAGCAAGGCTTTTAAGAAGATTAACACTTTAAAACAATTATTTGTTTGATAAAAATTATAGCAAATATAAAGTGGTGGGCGCATGAACGCTAGGTAGCGCTAAAGCGCTATTCCGCTTACAGTGGACCTAAACTTTTTGTCAGCGTTTTTGTGAATTGACTAACTTTTATAATTCATAAGCGGATTTGTGCTATTTTTATTTAAAATGCAGTACCGCTAATAACTAATTATCTATCAGTAAAAACCAATAAACTTATTTACAAGCTCTTATGCTGCTTGTTTTACCTTTTTCCCCACCGTAAACAGCAGAGAGGAGGAAAGGGTGTGAGGGTGAGGGGGGCAGAGCTGAGAACAGACTCGGCTCTACCATGTAGGTAAATGCCTGGGGGTCCCATTTCAGCAGTGGCCCCGGCCCCGCCTCGCCCCGTGCAGTCACCTACATCACTAACATTGATCCTGCTTGTTAATGTACATTTAACATAAAAATAATTATAGTTACGATGAAAACGATCATTAAATACGCAATAAAAAAACGGTCGATTTCTTTATCCCCCTACTAAAAATGGACTATTCCATCTTGACAACTTCCGGGTCACTCAGAGGTGAACTCGGGTGAACTGTGGCTACTGTTTGTGTTGGGTACTTGGATAAATCCGTAGAGAACCCCGCTGTTTCAAGCCAAATTAACGCGGCCGGAGGAGTTTATTGAGGGTTTTGTGTCGACCATTTGACGGTGAGTCGTTATTTTTATGTATTTTAGTTACTTTTCATTAAATCTGTTGACTACCTATAGACGCTAACTGTGTCTGCCTCCGGTAGTGCTGGGTTACTAATGGATAAATCCGTAGAGAACCCCGCTGTTTCAAGCCAAATTAACGTGGCCGGAGGAGTTTATTGAGGGTTTTGTGTCGACCATTCGACGGCGAGTCGTTAGTTTCATGTATTTGGGTTACTTATGTATAAATGCGGTGGCGACACACCCGTGTATTTGAGATTTAAACGTGGTTTTAGGGATTAAAAGATCATTCTATTTTTTGTTAATTTCGTGGCCGAATAGAATATATGTACGTAAAGTATTAAATAAATCCTTTGATTTTTGTAATTTCATCCTTTTAGGATCATTTTTGTTACTTTTCAGTTGGCAGTGTAGTGCAAATATTGATAACGCTGCCGGCTATATATAAATATATATATATATAATATAGAAATATATAAATAGCGGATTAGATTAGCTTCCCCTAATTTTCATAAGACATTTGTGCTTTTGAAATTGTGGACCTAAAAAAATTAATAAGCGTTTTAGAAATTGTGGAACTAATTTTTTAATTAGCGGTGCCCACCACTGCAAATATATGTCTGAGCTGAACTTTTCCTTAATAAATGAACGTAATTGTGAAATGAGCTGGATTTAAAAAATTGTTTCGCCGAAAGTGATAACAAGCCATATATAGGTCGCACCTGTGTATAGGTCGCATGTCTTGAAAAAACCATAAAAAGGTGCTACCTATACACCGGAAAATACGGTAGTAAAGTTCCCTATCTAAGAAGCAGCAGATTGTGTTGAATCTTCACTTCATCACAGTCTCCCACCCTGAACAAGCACAAAGGAGACAGTGGAAAGGAAAAACTCCTTGTTAACAGGAAGAAACCTCAAACAGAACCAGGCTCAGGCCCAGGATCTTGAGTCACTCCCCACAGTTTGGCCTCCACCTCTTCAGTAGCCAACCAGTCTATCGATCATTGAATGCATGTCGCCCGCCGCCTTTATGCCAGATTTTTACACTAAATCATCTTTTGGTGAGAAATGCCTGTTTAGGTCAAACCATGTAAATGACGTAAAGTGTGATCTGGTGAATTCTGTTAGAGAACAATTCTGTTTTGAACGACTTTCAGAATCAAATTTTAGCTCAATATTTGTTAATTTGACTGATTTACAGCCGTTTCTGTGATAGTCTCAGTTACTGAGGGCCATCTTGAAATAGATCAACTCCAAAATATAACCAGCCCACTGCTGATTTTTTAAAACCATCCATCTATTCATCCATTATCTTCCCACTTGTTCCAAAGTCGGGTCATGTGTCACTTTTTAAGACATTTTAATAAAATATTTTGTGTAGCTCAGAAGATATTTTGGTAAGAGCCAAACAGTAATTTGGTAATTACTTTGGTAGCAGGTAGGTAATTAAATTAGTTAGAGGCAAAGTTTTCAAAACAAATCAGTTAGTGTTTGGAATGAAACTCAACCAATATCATACCAAGTTTTAGCTGAATATCTGTAAAACTCACTGAGTTATAACTATTTTAATATCTTCCAAGATTAGACCATTGTTATAAAAATATATGTACATTTTCCCAACATTGCCACTACAAGGTTTAGTGGTAATTATGAAACAACACAGCCTGCTGCTTTGTTTGTTGTCCCCCATTGCAGAAAGAAGAGGGGACATTAGAAATACCCTCCGTCTGTGCATGTTGCTAGCATGATAACTTGGAAAATAAGTGGCGTGCAAACGTCCATTTTAGTGTGGCTTCATCTAGGTGAAAGGTTCTTTTCAAAAATTGGGTTTGTCGAGTCAAAATCCAAGATGGCTGCTGCCATTTATAATTTATATCAGAATCAGAATGCTTTTTTTAAATCCTTTGCACAATGAAGTACAATAAAATTGCTTTCCGTTCAACCGTCCTAAAGATGGACAGAAGTTTACAAGGGGGTTGCAGCTTCAAAGATGTACTGCCCTTATTACATATTATTTACAGGTAGTCCTCGACTTACGACGGTCTCGACTTACAACGTTTCGTGGTTACGTCACGCATCTCCCATTAAAACAATTTAAAAAAATTATTTTGAATTTTTTTATTTTGAAAAGCCGAGTTCCGGTTACTTCCGGTTGTTGACGGCAGAAGCAGTAGCTTGACGGCAGAAGCAGCGAGCACTCAGTGGAAAATTACAGGAGACCTTATTGTTTGGACCGGAGGTTTACGAGGCAGACCGGACTGGACCGAGGCAGAGGAGGCTAGAGTGACGAGCTAACATGCTAACAGACCTTACTGTAAACACTCTGGGCCGTGCAAAGCAGTGGAAACGTACAGGCAGCCTCAGATCTTGGAGGAGCAACGAGCTAACATGCTAACAGACGGAGGAAGGCTTTACCAGCTCCCAGTAGGAAAATAACTCTTTTTTCCCTTCATTATGGCTCCAAATGTATGTGTGTTTTGATAATTATGTAGAGTACTGTGTTAGGATAGGCTAAGTGCTTGGTAAAATACAGTAATGTACGTACATAAGGTGCAGTTTGTACGTATGTTCCGACTTACGACCAAATTTGTGTCATGATGCCGCGTAGGAACGGAACTCCGTCGTAAGTCGAGGACTACCTGTATACTGTATAATATAATATGTAAACCAACCACATTTATCATTTGAGAAAACTATGTTTTTATTTTCTATATTGCTTAAAAGTTCAGTTCTCTCAAATGACTGGAGTTGCTGAAGATTATTTTATGGTGGCCAAGGCCACCATTGGCCACCCCCTGGCTCCTCCACTGCACCTGGTGGAGGACAAAACTCCACTCTCAAGGATTTGTCACTCTGCAGTGCCTCAGGCAAGAAACGACAACTCTCTCCTCTGTTCTTCTCTACAGTGTATCTCCTACACATTTCAATATCTTGCACCAAAAACATTGTTTCACTTCATTACCTGTTCAGTTCCAGTCCAGAAAAACGCTCATCTCTAAACTACAAACATTCACTGTTCAAACCCCTCAGAGACGGTCAGCATTGGAGTACTGCTTGTTTTCTATACATCATCTTTCAAAGGCACCACTTTATCATAACAGTGCTTCATATTGAGCATAACCAGGCAGTTTGTTTTATTTCTGCAATAAAAGGGACAAACTGATGTAATTTCTCTATGGGTAACACTAATGTGTTTTTATTCATGTGTATTTTATTGAACATGAATGTTTGTGTTGTGCTTGTATTGTTTTAGACGGTAAAAGGTGGGATCTCTGAGACCCGAATCGAAAAGCGGATTGTTATTACTGGAGACACAGCCATCGATCATGACAAGGTGAGGAATCAATTCAAAGACCTGAAACATCTTTCACACATTCATTGTGTGTGTATCATTGGGAGCAGCTGGGGATGAGTGGTTGTCTCTCCAATGGGAGAGTCAGGGGTTCGATTCCACCACTATGCAGTCACAAGCTGAAGTGTTCCTGATGTGTGTCCCGTCAGTGTATGAATGTGATCTAAAGAACTGATTACCGGTAGTCTCTTTAGAATGATTTGTTCAATTATCTTTGTAGAGATGTAGTAGAGTGCTGTGTGAATGTACCGGGTAAGGGTTGAGGTAAATGGGGGCACAGATTGTGTTGTAGAGCACTTTAAGCATCTTGATTAGATAGAAAGGCACTAAATAAATACAGTCCATTAACCATCGTTAAGATTAGATGTGAATTATTTCCTCAGATCTCTGCAAGGAACAGAAGTTTAAACCGATTTTTACTTGTAATTCATTCATAGCCTGTAAGTGACATTATGCATATTATTGGGATGACCACCTCCACCCACAGTGAATCCATCTCAGCTGTTTTGTATCCACATTTCTGTCAGAGCTCATTGCAGGTGTCAAAATACTGTACATCTTGCACTCTCGAGACATTTCCAAGAGGCCTATGCATGGGGTGCTGTTTGTAAAGTTACACAGTCACAAATGAACATAAATATTTTTGTTTATTTAGATTTAATAATAAGAAAAAAAAACATTTTCACTATGTTATTCATACATTTATAAATGTCTTAGTTACAAACTAAATATTTAATTTACAAGCTAAATATGTACTTTACAAGCTAAATACTTAACTTGCAAGTTAAATCTTTAGTTAGTAAACTAAATATTTAGGTGTAAATTAAGTGTTTAATTTCCAAGCTAAATATTTATTTTCAAAACTAAACATTTAATTTCCAAACTAAATATTTATTGTACAAGCTAAATATTTAATTTCCAAAATAAATATTTAATTTGCTAACTAAATATTTAACTTTCATCTAAATATTTAACTTGTAAGCTAAATATTTATCTTGCAAGTTAAATATTTAGTTAATAAATTAAATATTTAGTTTAGGAATTAAATGTTTAGCATATAAATAAAATATTTAGTTTGAATATTAAATATGTAATTTACACCTAAATATTTAGTTTACTAACTAACTATTTAAGTATTTATTTTGTAAACTAAATATTTAGCTTGTATATTAAATATTTAGTTTGGAAATTAAATATGTAATTTACACCTAAATATTGAGTTTACCAACTAAATATTTAAGTATTTAGTTTGTAAACTAAATATTTAGCTTGTGAATTAAATATTTAGTTTGAAACTGTGACGTTTATAAATGTATGAATAAGAGGTGAAAATATGACTTTGTAAAAAATTTTTTTACAAAGTTTCTTATTAACGGCTAAATAAACCAAAATATTGCTATTTATTTTTGACTTTGTAACTTTACAAGCAACACCCATACCTATGACAAAATTGAGATGGCTTCAAGATAGGTTTGAGACTCCTGTCATGATGACTGTCACTGTTTTGAGAAATAAAAATATTTGACCATATTCAAATTAAAGTGACAGGATGGCACCTCTGTAACTCATGTTCATGAAAACAGCCACGAACATCATGTGACACTGGAGATTTTACCTTTAACAAGCAATGCTAGTCTCGTTCATTAAAAAAATAAAAAGTTGTTTAACATTGGTAGATGACAACCCATGCTCTGGTTTGTACTGGCATGTATTTAAATCTGGTTATATTGAATTGAACTGGGTTAAACTGGGCTGTAGGTAAATGTATTTGACTTGAACCTTTTCTGTTGATTGTTCAGAGAGTACGTTTGCTGTAAATTGGTGCAAATAATACATTTATTGAGCTCTATAGAAAGTTCTGCTGTCTCACAATACTAGGGTGTGCCTGTTGTTTACAGAATGAAGTGTATTTTAGTAATGATTTATAACCACGTGTGACAACGGGATTTTATTACTGCTTTTAAAACAGAGTAGTCCATCATCAGAGTCCTTTGGGACAAACTCTGCTCAGTTTTGTACTTGTTGACGTACGCTAAAAAGATTCTGGATGTAATGGCCAATCGATCATCAACTAATGGTTCACATAATTACTTGTGGCCATGCAACTCGCCTCCTCTCTGTTCTATTATACGGTGGCTGTGAAAGGTTTGCTCTCAGAAGTGCTCCCAGACATCTCCACAGCCGATGCTCTCCTTTCAGGGCACCTGAAGTTGTTCCCAGACCAGAGGGGCTATGTGACTGAATGTTTCTGAATTCATGCTCATCATTCAGAGCTGCTTTTCTTCTGTCTGTCTTTCAGCACGGAACTCGTTCCTCAGTTGTGGTTCTGTTGCAACAATTGACAAATCAAAAAATTCAGCTCATTCAGGACATTGCTGCTGTGACTTTTGGTGTTTGTGCAATTATTACTTCTTGAAATATATAACTTTGCCAGCCATGGTGTCTTCATTTAAAATGAATAGAGCTCTTCACATCCGTCAAACCCTTTGAGCTGTTTATAACCTCTCACTGCTCATTTCAGCTGATGTTCTGCTTCAGCTGTTTTCAGCTGTGTCGTACCTAAGCTTCCTTCAGCTCCTTTCTGATCCTTTCAGCATCCTTCAGTATTTTCTTTCTGCTAGTTTCTAGTTTTTATGCTCCTTTAAGTATTTTGGTACCACTTTACAAGAAGGCTCCCCTTATGGATGGCTAATAAATAGTTTATAAATATATTATTAATTCCTCTATAAACACTTTATAAATAATTGCTAAGTTACTACCTTGTAAGCACAATAAGCATTTGTAAACCTATTTCTTTAACATAGAATATTGTATTTTATCACCGCATTATAAGGATTCAAGGTTCTTTATTTGTCATTCACACCACATGTGGTACATGTGGTGGAACAAAATTGTGTACACAAGGTCCCAGTTACATCCAACAAAAGTATTAAAATGTAAAAGAAAAACAGCAATAAGAACTAAGACATGAACTAAGAAAAATGTTAACTGAAAATACACTAAGCACTAATAGCATAAAATCAATATGTCGAACAGCAGCACGAACATGAGTCTGTGTGAGCAGATGAGCACGAATGAACACAGCAACATGAAACAGATCAGCAGCAACATGAAACAGATCAGCAGCAACATGAAACAGATCAGCAGCAACATGAAACAGATCAGCAGCAGAAAATAAAACAGCTTGAGCCACCATGCATGTTTGTGATGTGTGGGAAGAAACCAGAGTTCCTGGAGAAAACTCACACATGCACAGAAAGAGCTACTGTAGTAAACGCCTCAGAGGCAAGCTTCATGCTGTGAGGCGACCACTCCAACCAATGCTTCACTGTGCCACTGGTTCCAAAAAATGTTTGTCAAAACTAAT
>JBBPBX010015235.1:28515-49782 GCA_038048925.1 Garcialebias charrua | reverse complement strand
TTATTTTTTCACTCATTAAACGTTCTTAACAGGGGAATATATGCACCGCGGAACAAAATTTCCTGGGCGCGTTTCAGCACGGACCTATTTTCGCGTGGCACGCGCAGCATTTAGCCGTTAGCATCTCGTGCGGTCTCCTGTTTTTGAACGTTATAGCTTTCTTCAAAAGATGAGCGCACGCGCAGCTTGTGTGGACTTTGTTTCATGAAGACTCTGCAGCAGCTGAGTGCGTGACGCAGCAGCAACACGTCACGTGAACGCGCTGGAAACTGTCATCTGAACGTGAACAGCAGCTGTATTAAAACTACTTCATCCGAACGTGAATGAAGAGCTGTATTAAAACTACTTCATCCGAACGTGAATGAAGAGCTGTATTAAAACTTCATCCGAACGTGAATGAAGAGCTGTATTAAAACTTCATCCGAACGTGAATGAAGAGCTGTATTAAAACTTCATCCGAACGTGAACAACAGCTGTATTAAAACTACTTCATCCGAACGTGAATGAAGAGCTGTATTAAAACTTCATCCGAACGTGAACAACAGCTGTATTAAAACTACTTCATCCGAACGTGAATGAAGAGCTGTATTAAAACTTCATCCGAACGTGAACAGCAGCTGTATTAAAACTCCTTCATCAGGTAATCAGAGCGGTCCAGAGCAATAACACAAGCTGTGAGTTTTTAAATCTCTGAATCTGTCTGAACGTTGTTATATGCGCAGGGTTTAAAGTTACTGAGCGTCACTATGAGACATTCATCACGTCAACACTTCAAAAAGTTCAGCTCTTTATGAAAAAACTAACTGATGTTGTCAACAACAAGCCCTGGACCAGATTAAAGCCCTGCCTGCCATGATGAAGAGTGAGAGATTCAATTGTTCAAGAGGTATTGTTTTATTATTATCTAAATAATCTTTTTTAATCATAATCTTATTAACTTGTTTTTTTTAAATCTCTTTTGTTTTTTATTTCCAGTCTGTGACAGAGGTAAATCCACCTGCAGCTAAGTGATGACTGAACTGAACTCTGAACTGTTCCCACAGTCCCACCTGTCCCACCAAGAAGAAGTTGTGAGTACAGTAATGAGGACAAATACAGCCACACTGCTGCTACTGAACAAAAACTTGATTAGTTAGATTGTAAACAGTCTGTTGCTGCTTATTGTTCTGACTGTTATTGTATTTATTAAGATTTTTATTATTGTTAGTATAGTTTATTTATTGTAGAGTGCTGTTTATTTAAAATCAGAGTCAGAGTCAGAGAGTCTTTATTGTCATTTGCACCGCATGTGGTACATGTGATGAAAACGAGATTATGTACACGGGGTCCCAGTTACATCCAACAACAAATGCAAGAGAAAAACAGTAATAACATCTAGAATTAACTAAGAAAAACATCATTATAAACAGCAGCACGAACATGAGTCTGTATGAGCAGATGGTCACAGATGAACACAGCAACAAGAAAACAGATCAGCATCAGCATGATGTGATATTTTGCAGTGTTTATTTTTATTTTATTTTTATTTATTCATTCATGAGTCTAACAGCCTCAGGGTAGAAGCTGTTCCTCAGTCTAGTGGTTCTACATTTGATGCTCCTCAACCTCCGTCCTGAGGGGAGTGGGGCAAAGAGTGAGTGTGCTGGGTGAGTGAGGTCTTTCATGATGCAGGTGGCTCTTTTCCTGCATCTGGAGGTGTAAATGTCTGTGATGGTGGGGAGACTGACTCCAACAGACTTCTGTGCAGCCTTCACCACTCTCTGTAGAGCTTTCCTCTCTGCAACTGTGCAGCCTCCATGCCACACGTTGATGCTGGAGCACAGGATGCTCTCCACTGCACACCTGTAGAAGGAGGTGAGAACTGGGCTGCTCAGACCAGCTCGTCTCAGCCGTCTGAGGAAGTAGAGTCTCTGATGACCTTTCTTGATCAGGCTGGTGGTGTTGTTGGTCATCCAAATGGGTCACTTTTATTTATTACTACAATACAATACAAACATATTTTTGGCACATTTTCAAAATAAACATTTTGTAAGTCTTTATTTTGTAAAAAAAATAAAAATAAAAATTGTACCGAAAATAAACCGAACCGAGCTCTCCTTGTAGTTGAACCGAACCGAAATGTTATTTTAGCGTACCGTTACACCCCTAGCTGTAATAATGAATATTTTGAACTGAGACTACTTTCTTAACATTGTGTGAGTTAAACCCAATGAAGAGACTCTGGGTCTCACAACAGGAAACCCAAACTTTAACAGCACACAAGAGGCAGGTCTATATCACAGACGTCCTTCTCACTCATGGTGCAGCTGGAACATTAAAATACCGCTAAGCATTATGGGAAAGACAACAAAATCCACTCCTGTAGTGGTTAAGGGGAGTGGACTGTGTTGTCTTTCCCATAATGCTTAGCAGTTTTTCAGTTTTCCAGCTGCACCATGAGTGAGAAGGACGTCTGTGATATAGACCTGCCTCTTGTGTGCTGTTAAAGTTTGGGTGTTTCCTGTTGTGAGGCCCAGAGTGTCTTCATTAGATTTAACTCACACAATGTTAAGACGGCAGTCACAGAATATGGTGGAACACAAGTGCTCTTTGAAGCCGGATCGGAAATATCGGCAGGTTGGATCGGAAAATCCGATACTTAAATTATGCTGGTATCGGATACCGATACTGGATCGGATCGGCCCCATCCCTATTGTCCACAACTGAAATAATTTTGTTTATAAAGAATCTCACAAAGTCATCACTACTGGGAGTTATAGAGAAACGAGGTTAAACAGAAACCTGGGGTTGTTCTCTCTGTTAAAGATAAATAGAGTTCTAGCTTTACGGAGGGCTTCTTGTTTCCAGGTTAGATACAGTTCTTCTGCTAGTGGAGCGCCATTTTATTTTTAATTTTCTTGAAAGAGGGTTAGAGTCAACTTCCTGTGATTGATTACTTTCTTTTTCAGAGGGGCTACTTTGTGGATGATGTTGACGTTGTCAACACGATAATCAGTGTCAGGAAGTCAAATGAAGATGGCTGCTCTCTGTTCCACTGCTCTGTGAGACAGAAGAAATCTCTGCTAAACACCTCCTGCAGTGACATCATCTGCGAGGTTGCAGGTTCAAGCCCAGGTTGCACCAAGAAGGGCACCTGGTGGTAAAAAGTTGCTAAACCTGTCTTGCAGGTTTTGCTCACTGTGGCATCCCCTACAGAAGAAAAACATCAAAAATGTTCTGATCAAAGAAGTTTGCTCCACATTTTACTGCTACACATTTTACTGCTCCACATTTTACTGCTCCACATTTTACTGCTCCACATTTTACTGCTCCACATTTTACTGCTCCACATTTTACTGCTCCACATTTTTCTGCTCCACATTTTACTGCTCCACATTTTACTGCTCCACATTTTACTGCTCCACATTTTTCTGCTCCACATTTTACTGCTCCACATTTTTCTGCTCCACATTTTACTGCTCCACATTTTTCTGCTCCACATTTTACTGCTCCACATTTTTCTGCTCCACATTTTACTGCTCCACATTTTACTGCTCCACATTTTACTGCTCCACATTTTTCTGCTCCACATTTTTCTGCTCCACATTTTACTGCTCCACATTTTTCTGCTCCACATTTTTCTGCTCCACATTTTTCTGCTCCACATTTTACTGCTCCACATTTTTCTGCTCCACATTTTACTGCTCCACATTTTTCTGCTCCACATTTTACTGCTCCACATTTTACTGCTCCACATTTTTCTGCTCCACATTTTACTGCTCCACATTTTACTGCTCCACATTTTTCTGCTCCACATTTTACTGCTCCACATTTTTCTGCTCCACATTTTACTGCTCCACATTTTTCTGCTCCACATTTTACTGCTCCACATTTTACTGCTCCACATTTTACTGCTCCACATTTTACTGCTCCACATTTTTCTGCTCCACATTTTACTGCTCCACATTTTTCTGCTCCACATTTTACTGCTCCACATTTTTCTGCTCCACATTTTTCTGCTCCACATTTTACTGCTCCACATTTTTCTGCTCCACATTTTTCTGCTCCACATTTTTCTGCTCCACATTTTACTGCTCCACATTTTTCTGCTCCACATTTTACTGCTCCACATTTTTCTGCTCCACATTTTACTGCTCCACATTTTTCTGCTCCACATTTTTCTGCTCCACATTTTACTGCTCCACATTTTACTGCTCCACATTTTACTGCTCCACATTTTACTGCTCCACATTTTACTGCTCCACATTTTTCTGCTCCACATTTTACTGCTCCACATTTTTCTGCTCCACATTTTACTGCTCCACATTTTACTGCTCCACATTTTACTGCTCCACATTTTTCTGCTCCACATTTTACTGCTCCACATTTTTCTGCTCCACATTTTTCTGCTCCACATTTTTGCTCCACATTTTTCTGCTCCACATTTTTCTGCTCCACATTTTTCTGCTCCACATTTTTCTGCTCAGTCCACGGCAAAACCACGAGTTTGATAAAAACGACATTAAAGCTGAACATCACGACTTCATCAGGATTCACTGAGACGGCTGAAAACTGAGACAAGACCCTGGAGGACGAGTCAGGACGAGTCAGGACGAGTCAGGAGGACGAGTCAGGAGGACGAGTCAGGACGAGTCAGGAGGACGAGTCAGGAGGACGAGTCAGGAGGACGAGTCAGGACGAGTCAGGAGGATGAGTCAGGAGGATGAGTCAGGACGAGTCAGGACGAGTCAGGAGGATGAGTCAGGAGGACGAGTCAGGAGGATGAGTCAGGAGGACGAGTCAGGACGAGTAGGATGAGTCAGGAGGACGAGTCAGGACGAGTCAGGACGAGTCAGGACGAGTCAGGAGGATGAGTCAGGAGGACGAGTCAGGACGAGTCAGGAGGATGAGTCAGGAGGACGAGTCAGGACGAGTCAGGAGGATGAGTCAGGAGGACGAGTCAGGAGGACGAGTCAGGACGAGTCAGGACGAGTCAGGACGAGTCAGGAGGACGAGTCAGGACGAGTCAGGACGAGTCAGGAGGATGAGTCAGGAGGACGAGTCAGGAGGACGAGTCAGGACGAGTCAGGACGAGTCAGGAAGATGAGTCAGGAGGACGAGTCAGGACGAGTCAGGAGGACGAGTCAGGACGAGTCAGGACGAGTCAGGACGATGAGTCAGGAGGACGAGTCAGGACGAGTCAGGACGAGTCAGGAGGACGAGTCAGGAGGACGAGTCAGGAGGACGAGTCAGGACGAGTCAGGACGAGTCAGGACGAGTCAGGACGAGTCAGGAGGATGAGTCAGGAGGACGAGTCAGGACGAGTCAGGACGAGTCAGGAGGATGAGTCAGGAGGATGAGTCAGGAGGACGAGTCAGGAGGACGAGTCAGGAGGACGAGTCAGGACGAGTCAGGACGAGTCAGGAGGATGAGTCAGGAGGACGAGTCAGGACGAGTCAGGAGGATGAGTCAGGAGGACGAGTCAGGAGGACGAGTCAGGACGAGTCAGGACGAGTCAGGACGAGTCAGGACGAGTCAGGAGGACGAGTCAGGACGAGTCAGGACGAGTCAGGAGGATGTAGGACGAGTCAGGAGGACGAGTCAGGACGAGTCAGGACGAGTCAGGAGGATGAGTCAGGAGGACGAGTCAGGACGAGTCAGGACGAGTCAGGACGAGTCAGGAGGACGAGTCAGGAGGACGAGTCAGGACGAGTCAGGACGAGTCAGGACGAGTCAGGAGGACGAGTCAGGAGGACGAGTCAGGAGGACGAGTCAGGACGAGTCAGGACGAGTCAGGACGAGTCAGGACGAGTCAGGAGGATGAGTCAGGAGGACGAGTCAGGACGAGTCAGGACGAGTCAGGACGAGTCAGGACGAGTCAGGAGGACGATTCAGGACGAGTCAGGAGGACGAGTCAGGACGAGTCAGGACGAGTCAGGAGGATGAGTCAGGAGGACGAGTCAGGACGAGTCAGGACGAGTCAGGACGAGTCAGGAGGATGAGTCAGGAGGACGAGTCAGGAGGACGAGTCAGGACGAGTCAGGACGAGTCAGGAGGACGAGTCAGGAGGACGAGTCAGGACGAGTCAGGACGACTCAGGACGAGTCAGGAGGACGATTCAGGACGAGTCAGGAGGACGAGTCAGGATGACGAGTCAGCACAGGAAACGCTTCTCATTTTATTTTTGTAATAATAATTATAACAATATTAATCAGACAAGGATCCATTGCTCAGAAAAGCTGCAGCTTGAGGAGAAGCTCCGTCACGACTTCCTGACTGTGTGTGTGTGTGTGTTTCTCCTGCAGTCTCACACACGTATTGTCATGCAATGCTTTGCTGAAACGCTCCTGGGTCATGTGACCATCAGGAGCCAATGGGAGCAGAGATGCAGTCAGAGAGCTCCGCCTCAGGCTGAGGATAAAAATATTCAGCCAATCAGGCGTCAGCTGCCAGAAGGAATCAAACTACAGACCATCAGAGGAGACGCTGGTGACGACGCCTACAGCCTCTGAGGAGTTCTGTGAGAACAACTGGACCTGCCGTGTTCTGGTTCTGACTGACAGAACTCCGTGTTCAGTCCAAACATACTTGGCTCATATTAGAGACACACAAATCCATGAAGCCCTCAAGAGGACTCGGTCTGAAGAACTGTGACTCAACAACTGTCCAAACCAGACGACTTGGTTCTGACACTCGGAATCGGTCCAACAACTGGTGCTGGAACCTCAACACAATGAACAACATCTGAACGAGTCCCAACATCTGAACGAGTCGGAACATCTGTACGAGTCCCAACATCTGAACGAGTCGGAACATCTGAACGAGTCAGAACATATGAACGAGTCAGAACATATGAACGAGTCCCAACATCTGAACGAGTCAGAACATCTGAACGAGTCCCAACATCTGAACGAGTCAGAACATATGAACGAGTCCCAACATCTGAACGAGTCAGAACATATGAACGAGTCCCAACATCTGAACGAGTCAGAACATATGAACGAGTCCCAACATCTGAACGAGTCCCAACATCTGAACGAGTCCCAACATCTGAACGAGTCAGAACATCTGAACGAGTCCCAACATCTGAACGAGTCGAAACATCTGAACGAGTCAGAACATATGAACGAGTCCCAACATCTGAACGAGTCAGAACATCTGAACGAGTCCCAACATCTGAACGAGTCAGAACATCTGAACGAGTCCCAACATCTGAACGAGTCCCAACATCTGAACGAGTCACAACATCTGAACGAGTCAGAATATCTGAACGAGTCCCAACATCTGAACGAGTCCCAACATCTGAACGAGTCAGAACATCTGAACGAGTCCCAACATCTGAACGAGTCGAAACATCTGAACGAGTCGAAACATCTGAACGAGTCAAAACATCTGAACGAGTCAACATCTGAACGAGTCCCAACATCTGAACGAGTCCCAACATCTGAACGAGTCCCAACATCTGAACGAGTCCCAACATCTGAACGAGTCCCAACATCTGAACGAGTCCCAACATCTGAACGAGTCGAAACATCTGAACGAGTCAGAACATATGAACGAGTCCCAACATCTGAACGAGTCCCAACATCTGAACGAGTCAGAACATCTGAACGAGTCAGAATATCTGAACGAGTCCCAACATCTGAACGAGTCCCAACATCTGAACGAGTCAGAACATCTGAACGAGTCCCAACATCTGAACGAGTCGAAACATCTGAACGAGTCAAAACATCTGAACGAGTCAAAACATCTGAACGAGTCAGAACATCTGAACAAGTCAGAACATCTGAACAAGTCAGAACATCTGAACAAGTTCCAACATCTGAACGAGTCGAAACATCTGAACGAGTCGAAACATCTGAACGAGTCAGAACATCTGAACGAGTCAGAACATCTGAACGAGTCGAAACATCTGAACGAGTCAGAACATCTGAACGAGTCGGAACATCTGAACGAGTCGGAACATCTGAACGAGTCGGAACATCAGAACGAGTCGGAACATCTGAACGAGTCCCAACATCTGAACGAGTCGAAACATCTGAACGAGTCGAAACATCTGAACGAGTCAAAACATCTGAACGAGTCAAAACATCTGAACGAGTCGGAACATCTGAACGAGTCCCAACATCTGAACGAGTCGGAACAGCTGAACGAGTCAAAACATCTGAACGAGTCGGAACATCTGAACGAGTCCAAACATCTGAATGAGTCCCAACATCTGAACGAGTCCCAACATCTGAACGAGTCGGAACATCTGAACGAGTCCCAACATCTGAACAAGTCACAACATCTGAACGAGTCAAAGCATCTGAACGAGTCGAAACATCTGAACGAGTCGGATCATCTGAACAAGTCAGAACATCTGAACAAGTCAGAACATCTGAACGAGTCGGAACATCTGAACAAGTCCCAACATCTGAACGAGTCGGAACAGCTGAACGAGTCAAAACATCTGAACGAGTCCCAACATCTGAACGAGTCGGAACATCTGAACGAGTCGGAACATCTGAACAAGTCAGAACATCTGAACGAGTCGGAACATCTGAACGAGTCAAAACATCTGAACGAGTCGGATCATCTGAACAAGTCAGAACATCTGAACAAGTCAGAACATCTGAACAAGTCAGAACATCTGAACAAGTCCCAGAATCTGAACGAGTCACATCTGAACGAGTCGGAACATCTGAACAAGTCAAAACATCTGAACGAGTCGGAACATCTGAAAAAGTCAGAACATCTGAACGAGTTAGAACATCTGAACGAGTCACAACATCTGAACGAGTCAACACATCTGAACGAGTCAACACATCTGAACGAGTCGGAACATCCGAACGAGTAAAAACATCTGAACGAGTCGGAACATCTGAACGAGTCAGAACATCTGAACGAGTCAGAACATCTGAACGAGTCGGAACATCTGAACGAGTCGGAACATCTGAACGAGTCAGAACAACGAGTCAGAACATCTGAACGAGTCAAAACATCTGAACGAGTCAGATCATCTGAACGAGTCAGAACATCTGAACGAGTCAGAACATCTGAACGAGTCTGAACATCTGGACAAGACCCAACATCTGAACAAGTCCCAACATCTCAACGAGTCAAAACATCTCAATGAGTCAGAACATCTGAACGAGTCGGAACATCTGAACGAGTCGGAACATCTGAACGAGTCGCAACATCTGAACGAGTCGCAACATCTGAACGAGTCAGAACATCTGAACGAGTCGGAACATATGAACAAGTCAAAACATCTGAACGAGTCGGAACATATGAACAAGTCAGAACATCTGAACGAGTCAGAACATCTGAACAAGTCCCAACATCTGAACGAGTCAGAACATCTGAACAAGTCCCAACATCTGAACGAGTCGGAACATCTGAACGAGTCAAAACATCTGAACGAGTCAAAACATCTGAACGAGTCAAAACATCTGAACGAGTCGGAACATCTGGAAAAGTCAGAACATCTGAACGAGTCAGAACATCTGAACGAGTCACAACATCTGAACGAGTGGGAACATCTGAACGAGTGGGAACATCTGAACGAGTCAGAACATCTGAACGAGTCGGAACATCTGAACGAGTCAGAACATCTGAACGAGTCAGAACATCTGAACGAGTCACAACATCTGAACAAGTCCCAACATCTGAACGAGTTGCAACATATGAACGAGTCAGAACATCTGAAGAAGTCCCAACATCTGAATGAGTCACAACATCTAAAGGAGTCAGATCATCTGAATGAGTCAGAACATCTGAACGAGTCTGAACATCTGAACAAGTCCCAACATCTGAACGAGTTGCAACATCTGAACGAGTCAGAACATCTGAACGAGTCAGAACATCTGAACGAGTCAGAACATCTGAACGAGTCGCAACATCTGAACAAGTCGGAACATCTGAACGAGTCACAACATCTGAACGAGTCACAACATCTGAACGAGTCGGAACATCTGAACGAGTTGGAACATCTGAACGAGTCAGAACATCTGAACAAGTCAGAACATCTGAACAAGTCAGAACATCTGAACGAGTCAGAACATCTGAACAAGTCCCAACATCTGAATGAGTCACATCTGAACGAGTCGGAACATCTGAACGAGTCAAAACATCTGAACGAGTCGGAGCATCTGAAAAAGTCAGAACATCTGAATGAGTCAGAACATCTGAACGAGTCACAACATCTGAACGAGTCACAACATCTGAACGAGTTCGAACATCTGAACGAGTCGGAACATCTGAACGAGTCGGAACATCTGAACGAGTCAAAACATCTGAACGAGTCAAAACATCTGAACGAGTCAAAACATCTGAACGAGTCGGAACATCTGAACGAGTCAGAACATCTGAACGAGTCGGAACATCTGAACGAGTCACAACATCTGAACGAGTCAAAACATCTGAACAAGTCAAAACATATGAACGAGTCAGAACATCTGAACAAGTCCCAACATCTGAACGAGTTGCAACATCTGAACTAGTCAGAACATCTGAACGAGTCGGAACATCTGAACGAGTCACAACATCTAAACAAGTCAGATCATCTGAACGAGTCAGAACATCTGAACGAGTCTGAACATCTGAACAAGTTCCAACATCTGAACGAGTTGCAACATCTGAACGAGTCAAAACATCTCAACGAGTCAGAACATCTGAACAAGTCCCAACATCTGAATGAGTAGCAACATCTGAACGAGTCGCAACATCTGAACGAGTCACAACATCTGAACGAGTCGGAACATCTGAATGAGTCAGAACATCTGAACGAGTCGCAACATCTGAACGAGTCAGAACATCTGAACGAGTCACAACATCTGAACGAGTCACAACATCTGAACGAGTCACAACATCTGAACGAGTTGCAACATCTGAACGAGTCGCACCATCTGAACGAGTCAGAACATCTAAATGAGTCGGAACATCTGAATGAGTCGGAACATCTGAACGAGTCAGAACATCTGAACGAGTCGCAACATCTGAACGAGTCAGAACAACTGAACGAGTCACAACATCTGAACGAGTCACAACATCTGAACGAGTCGTAACGAGTCACAACATCTGAACGAGTCGCAACGAGTCACAACATCTGAAGGAGTTGCAACATCTGAACGAGTTGCAACATCTGAACGAGTTGCAACATTTGAACGAGTCACAACATCTGAACGAGTCAGAACATCTGAACGAGTCAGAACATCTGAACGAGTCACAACATCTGAACGAGTCACAACATCTGAACGAGGCGCAACATCTGAACAAGTTGCAACATCTGAACGAGTCGGAACATCTGAACAAGTAATAACATCTGAACGAGTCACAACATCTGAACGAGTCGCAACATCTGAACGAGTCGCAACATCTGAACGAGTCACAACATCTGAACGAGTCGGAACATCTGAACGAGTCACAACATCTGAACGAGTCACAACATCTGAACGAGTCAGAACATCTGAACGAGTCACAACATCTGAACGAGTAATAACATCTGAACGAGTCACAACATCTGAACGAGTCACAACATCTGAACGAGTCACAACATCTGAACAAGTAATAACATCTGAACGAGTCACAACATCTGAACGAGTCGCAACATCTGAACGAGTCGCAACATCTGAACGAGTCACAACATCTGAACGAGTCAGAACATCTGAACGAGTCGGAACATCTGAACGAGTCACAACATCTGAACGAGTCAGAACATCTGAACGAGTCGAAACATCTGAACGGGTCAGAACATCTGAACGAGTCGGAACATCTGAGATTAGACCATTCAGAGTTGAATCAAGTCTGAAGAGTCTAAACAAGTCAAGAGTATGAATGAGTCAGATCAGGCAGTGTTGGCTGAACAGTCAGCTGGAACAGACCTTCAAGAACCCCCAGACCTTCAGGGTCCATCAGACCTTCAGGGTCCATCAGACCTTCAGGGTCCATCAGACCTTCAGGGTCCATCAGAACTTCAGGGTCCATCAGAACTTCAGGGTCCATCAGACCTTCAGGGTCCATCAGAACTTCAGGGTCCATCAGAACTTCAGGGTCCATCAGACCTTCCACAGTGGGTGTTACACAACAGGACAAACTGTCCTGACTACCACTGGGAGAATTTATCCCCGAGTCTTACCTGACAGGATCACCGACCGGAACATGAGTTCTTAAAGGTTCGCCCCACACGTCTCAGGTGAGGACAGGTAGGTTCTCTTACAGCTCTGGTCCAGGGTCTTCATCACGTGATCAGAACACCTGACCTGAAACCAGCCGCTGCAGCATCAGAACCAGCAGATCAAACACGGACCGCCGTCACGTGACAGCGCCCGGTCCCGGTTCTGACACACGTGATGTCCGGCCCGGTTCGACGGTACTCACTTGCCCACGAAGTTCTCCAGCACGGAGCTCTTCCCGGCGCTCTGTCCGCCCACCACTGCGATCTGCGGCAGGTCCAGCTCCGCGTTCTGCCCGATGGAGGAGAAGGCGTCCTGCAGCTGGTTGACCAGCGGGATCAGGTCCTCCATGCCCCGGTTCCCCATGATGAGGAGGCCCGGTCCGGTCCGGTGCTGAGGAGGAGGATGAGGATGCTCCTGCAGCTCTGTGACCTTCAGATCCTCCTCCTCTTCAGAGCTCTGCTGCAGGGAGGGAACGCGCGCGCGTGCACTCACAGAACCGGTTCGTGCCTTCACAATAAAATCAAAAAAGGCGTTCAATACAGAAACTGGACTTTATTTGTAACAGAAGTAAATATATATATAAATATATATATATATATATATTATAAATATATATATTTATAAAGTATATATATATTTATACTTTATAAATATATATATATATTTATAAAGTATATATATATATTTATACTTTATAAATATATATATATTTATAAAGTATAATACTATATATAAATATATATATTTATACTTTATAATTATATAAAGTCCAGTCGTTTGTGTATTGAACGCCTTTTTTGATTTNTATTTATTCATTTTAATACCACTATCCTCTCCTCATTGTCTTTCCCCTTTTCTATCTAAAGAACAAGAGGCCGCACTCCTAGGAGCTGCAGCCACGTGCACTCCGTCCAACTTTTGGACGACTGTACGGAATAAAATATTGCTGTACTTTTGTGCAATGATAATAAAGCTTATTCTGATTCTGATTAAATCATTAAGCTCAAATAAAGTTAATATTATCAATCTAACTAGAATTTACAGTAAAAAAAAAGAAATAATGGTTTTTATTTATGAAACAAATAATATCAAAATAAATATAGACCACTGTAGTGGTCAATGATTTTGTCTCTTCTGAACGCATTTGCTAAGCTCTTAATGCTACTTCTACCAGGGTACAGATTTGATATAAATAAATGAGTTAAATCAGGAAACAATATAATCCAGAAGCAGAGCATTAAACATTCCCTAATGTCAAAGCTAATCCAGAAATCCAAATTTTATCCAAAAACCTGCATGTAAGCAATCCTAGTGGGGATTGTGCACCATGGGAACCCAAAGAGAATATGATTAAAAGTGAGACAGGAAGAGCTGGATATTGATATTTTAGTTATAATTCAACGGCAAATCGCATAGACTAAATTTAAGCATTTAATACTGTGTATTTTAATTGCACATTGGTAACACTGCATGGTTTTAATATCCTAGACCCAGTGTCACACCAACATCTGCTTCTCTGCAGAGGATGCATTTAAAGGATTTTGATAACACCAAAAAATACAACGCAAAGGTAGAAACACATAAATAAACATTATTTAATTACATATGTGATGATAGCTGATATCATAGAGTAGGCGGATGTACAGGCAATGTCTTGAAAATAGTTCTTCCCTCGCAAAATCTGGACATTTTAACATAATAAAGGCGTCCTGCAGCTGGTTGACCAGCGGGATCAGGTCCTCCATGCCCCGGTTCCCCATGATGAGGAGGCCCGGTCCGGTCCGGTGCTGAGGAGGAGGATGAGGATGCTCCTGCAGCTCTGTGACCTTCAGATCCTCCTCCTCTTCAGAGCTCTGCTGCAGGGAGGGAACGCGCGCGCGTGCACTCACAGAACCGGTTCGTGCCTTCACAATAAAATCAAAAAAGGCGTTCAATACAGAAACTGGACTTTATTTGTAACAGAAGTAAATATATATATAAATATATATATATATATATATTATAAATATATATATTTATAAAGTATATATATATATTTATACTTTATAAATATATATATATATTTATAAAGTATATATATATATTTATACTTTATAAATATATATATATTATAACTGTATATATATATATATATTTATAAAGTATAATATATAAAAATATATATATTTATACTTTATAATTATATAAAGTCCAGTCGTTTGTGTATTGAACGCCTTTTTTGATTTGATCATGTCCTGGAGGACTGAGAATCTACACCAGCATACTTCACAATAAAAGCACGGATGTTTTATTTTGCAGTTTGGGTTCAAACGGGGCCTTCCGGACATCCGGGAACCTCAGAGTGCAGGTTGGTCAACGAGGGAACACCCATATATCTATGGGAACACCAATAAAACTTTTAATTAAATTAATCAAATTAATTTTTTTTTAACCCAGTTTAGGTGGAAAAAAAAAAAAAGTTTCATTTCCGGCTTCAAAGCTCAGCAGCGCCACCTGCTGGTCAGAATGTTTTTATTTATTTATTTATTTGTTCATTTCAAATTTAAAACACAAAAAATATATTTACAAAACCATATTAAGAAAAAATAAAACAAATTTAAAATTAAAGGAAGCAGAAGAAGAAAAAATCTTATAGTATGTGCCCCTTTTAAAACAAAATCAATTCAATCAATTTTAAACAATAATTATCTGTGAACCAATTTTGTAACTTATTACAATTCACAAATATATGGTAGTTATAATTTTCACCATCTATATATTTTTTCAAGAGTTCACTCTTAATAATTCTTTAAATATAAACACAGACTTAGCCTGTTTGACATTATTATCCAAACCATTCCACTATGCCCTGTATTAAAGTAGACCTACTCCTAAAACTTTTTCTATAACGTGGTTTAACAAAAATGTCAGTTCCCTTGAGGTTATAACTGCTTTGTCTCTTTACAAAATGTTTTTGAATATTCTGAGGTAGTGTTTGATTCTGTGCTTTATATAGTAAAATAATATTACAGTATACTGTATTCCACCAGATCATAGAACTTCAATAGTTTCATTTTAGAAAACAATATATTAGATGGATGACAAATGCCCTCTTGTTATGATTCTTATAACTCATTTCTGTAAGATAATAATAGTTATAGTTCTACACGCTATTCCCCAAACATCAACATAGTAATTCAAATGTGGTACAATTATTGCATTATACAGCAAATACAGAGCTTTATTGTTCAATAAGTCCTTCACTCTGTATAATACAGCCGTGGATTTAGATATTCTTGTTTTAACAGAATTTATGTGCTGCTTCAAAGACAGTTATCATCAATAAT
The DNA here is from genome assembly GCA_038048925.1 of Garcialebias charrua. Taxonomy (NCBI): domain Eukaryota; kingdom Metazoa; phylum Chordata; class Actinopteri; order Cyprinodontiformes; family Rivulidae; genus Garcialebias; species Garcialebias charrua. The sequence goes on along the minus strand of JBBPBX010015235.1, from coordinate 34,319 downwards.
TATTCCCAAGAACTTCCGTTTCATTCACTCTATATGTTTATAACAAGATACAATCTGAAGAAATGTCATTAAATGCTCTCATTTATTATTCTTACACAATGTTTAAATATTTCATGAGCTTCAACAAAGATAAAAAACTGTTAAAGCTGACATGTGTGAAACTAAAGAAAACACAAGAGTTATAAACGTCATAAATTAATGTTTTATTAGAACTTGGTCAATTATCCAAGAATGAAAGGAGTTTCTGAAAATAAAAATAACTTTGAAGTTGATGTCAGCAACAGGTGAGGAGGTGCTCCAGGTGTGTCCCAGGAGACACAGACCCTGGACAGACTCCGTCTCTCATCTGGTCTGGGGACACCTTGCAGTCTCCCAGAAGAGCTGGATGCTGCCCCCCAGACCCGAGTCCAGAAACAGATGCTGGACAGATGTTCAGCAGCACGTCAGAACCAGGAGGACGTCGCTGATGAGGTTCACCATCATCAGGACAGGAAGACCCACATCCAGTCCAACTGAAGAATCAGAAACATCTGGTGCTTCATGAAACATCTGGTGCTTCATGAAACATCTGGTGCTTCATGAAACATCTGGTGCTTCATGAAACATCTGGTGCTTCATGAAACATCTGGTGCTTCATGAAACATCTGGTGCTTCATGAAACATCTGGTGCTTCGTGAAACATCTGGTGCTTCGTGAAACATCTGGTGCTTCATGAAACATCTGGTGCTTCATGAAACATCTGGTGCTTCATGAAACAATCCAGCAGATCCAGGACTGTTGGACAGAACCTCCTTCAGCCCGTCTCCTCGGGTCCTGTTGGACCTGGAACAGGTCTAAACATGTTGATGACATCATTTTGTCCATTTTGTTTTTGTTTCAACATTTTATTTGTTCTCTTTGATGTTCATGTTTTTATTGATGTCTTCACAGATAAAACATTTCCGGGTCACGACTTTAAAAACTGACAGGAAACTCCAGTGAGGTTAAAAACGGCGAGGAGCTCGGTGACGTCGCACTTCCTGTTGGAGGAGCTCGGTGACGTCACACTTCCTGTTGGAGGAGCTCGGTGACGTCACACTTCCTGTTGGAGGAGCTCGGTGACGTCGCACTTCCTGTTGGAGGCGGTCTCTGGCGCCCCGCTCTCTCTTTGGCAGAAAGAATCACTTTGATGATTTTCAATAAATAAAATATTTTGAGTTCTGATCCTGGACCAGGTCAGTTCTTAAGTTCCGGTCCACCTGATCCAGTTGATCAAATATAGAACCTTGCTTTACTCCGCATCGTTCCTTTCAGGCGGCGTCTGATTGGCTGACTCCAACAGGTAGCAGGGCTAAGTGGGCAGGGCATAAGGCAGTGTTGTTGACAGGTGATCAGTGTGTCGTTTGATCAAACTCTTATTCTGAAAGGAAACAAACTGCTAGAGAGGACTTCCTTCCAGTTCCAGGACTCCAGGATCCAGGTGAGACGTACCTGGTCCTGCTCTGCTCAGGTGAGTCAGTCCTGGTCCAGCGGCAGCTTGACGAAGGCGATGGCGGCGAGCTCCTTACAGAACTCCTCAAGGACGATGAGCCCTTTGAGCAGCGTCGGGTGTTCCAGTCTGAGGACACACCCACAAGATGACATCATCAGACACACCCACAAGATGACATCATCAGACACACCCACAAGATGACATCATCAGACACACCCACAAGATGACATCATCAGACACACCCACAAGATGACATCATCAGACACACCCACAAGATGACACCATCAGACACACCCACAAGATGACATCATCAGACACACCCACAAGATGACATCATCAGACACACCCACAAGATGACATCATCAGACACACCCACAAGATGACATCATCAGACAGAGATGATTATTGATGATCAGCTGTGAGACAGTTCCTCTTAACTTAATGTTCGTTTACTGAGAAACATGTCCCTCTGCAGACAGGCAGACAGACAGACAGACAGGCAGGCGGACAGACAGACAGACAGACAGGCAGGCGGACAGACATGTACCCTGTGTGAGGGGTTACTCCCAGCAACGTCCTCCTGGTGTCCAACAGTTTGTCTGACAGGTCAGAAACCTCCTGGACCCTCTGCATCAACTCTGCCATCACCTGAGAAACAGACAGGTGAGACAGACAGGTGAGACAGACAGGTGAGACAGACAGGTGAGACAGACAGGTGAGACAGACAGGTGAGACAGACAGGTGAGACAGACAGGCTTGTTTTTAACCACTCTGGACATTTCCAAACAGATGTTTTTTTTTTCTCGGGTCACCTTTGGAATAAAAACACTCCAATGTTCTTGTATAATTTATACTGTATACAGTACAGTATATAGTACAGTATATAGACATAATCAGAACCAGAACCTACTTAGCCTAGGTTATCCGTTAATTCAGTCCTTTTTTCTTCTCGCGCGCGTTCGATCCAAAGCTACAGGCCTTTGGATTTTCTTTTCACCGTCGCTGGAGGCCCGCCTGCCTGTTGGCCCGCCTGCCTGTTGGCCGGAGCAGTGTGTTCACCCTCTGTGGGCCGCGACGGTTTCACCTTTACTAAGGTATCTCAGTGGAGCTACGGTGGCCATCGCCCCTCTCCCAAACCACAGTGTTACTGAAGTGGTTCAACACTGGTGAGTACATTTTACTTATTCACGGCTCCGTCCGCCTCGGAGGAGACTACCGTGTGGACACTTGAGTACTAGTCTTTATTTTGCCTTGACTGCGGTTTTTGTTGCCATTGTTGTGGCTCTGTCCGCTTTAGGAGGCGATTTCCACGTGAGGTCGACATGTGGGTAAGTATTACTCTACTTTTAAGTATTACTCTACTTTATTGTGTAGAAAGCTGTGTTATGGTGTCGTTTACTTTGAGAAGGCGAGTGTTCGCACACCTTCCATCACCTATTCGGTTATGTTAAGCTAGCGGTGCTAGTCTCTTTGAGTTTGGCCTTGTTTTTGTTGGTGAAGGCTAGCATCCGCTCCCAAATTCACTTGTCGCCAACCCTGCAATGGTTCTGAACTAGCGGTGCTAGTTTCTTTAGTTTTCTTGGCCCTGTTTGTTATTGGTGAAGGCTAGCGTTTGCCCAATTCACTTTTTTGCTAACCTCAAACGGTTGGTTTGAGCTAGCGGTGCTAGGCTCTCTGGAGTTTGGCCTTGTTTTTGTTGGTGAAGGCTAGCGTTAGCACCCGCTCCCAATTCACTTGTCGCCAACCTTGTAATGGTTTTGAACTAGCGGTGCTAGTTTCCTTAATTTTCTTGGCCCCGTTTGTTATTGGTGAAGGCTAGCGTTAGCGCACCCGCTCCCAATTCACTTTTTCGCTAACCTCAAACGGTTGGTTTGAGCTAGCAATGCTAGGCTCTCTCGAGTTTGGCCTTGTTTTTTATTGGTGACGGCTAGCGTTCGCGCTCCCTCTCCCAAATTCATTACTTTGCCCGATTCATTTTGCCAACCTCTTATTCAGTTGAGCTTCTGTTGGTGAAGGCTAGCGTCCGCGCACCCTCTCCCACTTTGCTTTTATTGGTGAAGGCTAGCGTCCACGCACCCTCTCCCAATTCATTTTTTTTGCTAGCCTTGTTCTCTATTGGTGAAGGCTAACGTCCGCGCACCCTCTCCCAATTCATTTTATTTGTCTGATTCATTTAGCCAACCTCATTCTCGGTTGGGCTGAGCTTTGTTGTTGACGGCTAGCGTCCGCGCACCCTCTCCCACCTCGCTTTTATTGGTGAAGGCTCGCGTCCGCGCACCCTCTCCCAATTTTGGCCTCCTTCCCCTACACTTGCGTACACTGCACAGTAGGGAGTATGGACGGCTCTCACTGCTGTACAGACTGTGGGGCTGTGCTCCAGGCAGACGACGGTCACGACCTGTGTCCTGCCTGCCTTGGACAAGACCATCTGCTGGAGGCCATGTCGGAGAACCCCTGCATGAACTGCAGCTTCATGCCTAGGTCTGTAAGAGTGGCTCGGCTGGCCCAGCTCTGCCCCGAGCTCAGCAGTGACCTCCCGCTGTCTGGGCAGGAGGCTTTACCCAGGCGCTCAAAGCGCCGGACTGAGGCTGCAGTCCTTGCGACCCCTCCTAGAAAGAGGTGAGCCAAGTGTGAACGGGGTCTTTTCACAAAAGTGGAGCGGCTGTCCACTGAGTTAGCAGAACTGAAGTCCCTTTGGCAGGCACGCCAACTGGGGGCTGAGCCAGTGGCGGTGACTGGACTCTCCTCCCCACCCATGCCTGAGCTGGCTGTGGAGAGCGAGGTCTTATCCTTGGCTACCTCTCATTTTTTAGGTGATGAGGAGGAACAGTCGGTCTCTGTGACTGGTTCTTTTTCTTCATCTAGGAGCGCAGGTAGTGAGTCAGGTGCCGGTTCTATGCAGGACGTCATGCGTCTGGCCTGGCTCAACTGCAGCTGGATATCCCGCAGCCAGAGGGGCCCACCCTGGGAAGTGCCTTCTTCAGGCATGGACAGGCCCCTCCTGCTTTTTCCGTCCCTCCGTCAGAGGAGTACTTGAAAGAGTTGCATGGCTGCTGGCGTGACCCAAAGACCCAGGCGCGCATCTCCACGGATGCCCGAGTGTTGGCGGCCATGCATGAGCCAACTGCGGCAGGCCTGGATCGCATGCCGCCGATTGAGCCTGCTATTGCCTCGCTCATCGTATAATAATAATAATAAGAAGAAGAATCATTTTATTTAAAAGCGCCTTTCAGGACACCCAAGGACACTTAACAAACCAATACAGTGTAATACAGATCAAACATTCTCAGCGACAAATTGAAATATAAAATACATAAAGATTATAAAATGCAAAATAACAAAAATACATTTAGAAAAGTTAATGATAAGCTAGTCTTAAAGAGATGCGTTTTCAGGGCTGTCTTGAACAGAGAAAGGGAGGTGGTGTTTCAAAGGTCAGGCGGTAGGGCGTTCCAGAGGTGAGAGGCAGGTGAAGAACCTGCTCCCCATGGTGGAGAGGCGGGCAGAGGGTACATGGAGGTGTAGCGAAGAGGAGGATCTGAGAGAGGCGTGATGGGACGGAGATTTGTAGGAGGTCAGAGAGGTAAGGAGGGGCAAGGTTGTGGATAGATTTGAATGTGAGGAGTAGAATTTTGAAGATGATGCGTGATTTAACCAGGAGCCAGTGGAGCTGCTGCAGGACAGGAGTGATGTGGTTATAGTAGGAGGTTTGAGACGGGAAGCGGAGTTCTGGACCATCTGTATCACCAGAGGTGGCCTTGCGCAATGATGTCCAATGTCCACGACCTCTGTGTCGCTTCACGGACGACTTGCTCTGCAAAGCCTATCATGCCGGAGCACGTGCTGGTCGCCTCAGCAATTCTTTGGCACACCTTTTGTTTGCCCTCTCCGCGTCACTTCAGGGCACCAGTGGTGCAACAGCTGCGGTGGGCTTTAGTGATGCAGCGTTTCAAGGGTTTGCGCTGATGACGAGGGACTTGGGATGCGTGATGTCCTTCTTGGTCCAGGCCCGCCAACAGGTCTGGTTGGCACAGTCAATGTTGGCCGAGCCGTGTCGTAGATCCCTCCATTATCTTCCGGTGGTGCCGGAGGTGTTGTTCGGTCTGACTGCCTTGGATGCGCTCGAATGGACCATCCAAGCACGACAAACGAGGCAGCAGCTTTCGACCCTTAGCAGGGCGATGCCCCCTCCACCTTCTTGATGTCCGAGGCGCCTCCCGGCGGTTCCCGGCTTTCGGCCGCCTCAGGGTCCTTGCCCTCGTGTGGCTCAGCAGAGACCTCACAGTTCCTTTCGTGGATCGGTGCTCCAACCAGCGGGACAGGTCCAGGCCAT
>JBBPBX010015235.1:0-13009 GCA_038048925.1 Garcialebias charrua | reverse complement strand
GGACTCTGATGAGGAGAGGATTCATTTGGACCAGACTTTCAGTTTGGATCTGGGTTTATTCTTGAGCTCAAATGAGAAGGAAAAGAAAAAGTGGTCATAGAGAGGAATGAATGAGCGTGTGTGTGTGTGTGTGTGTGCGTGAGGCTTGGTGCGTTTCGTCCGTGACTCCGCTCCACTCCAGGAAGCTCCTCCTAGCATCAGTATCATATGATTAGATGGACCAGCACATGATGCAGAACCTCAGGATTCTGACAGGGCTCCATCCGGCCCCACACACACATGCACACACACACACGCGCGCGCACACACACACACACACACACGTGCACACACACATACACACACACACAACAGTTTTCATTTCCAACAGATCTCACACACACTCATGATCCTGATGTTTTGATTCCTCGCCTCCTCCTGTTATCTGTGTGCTTTGACCTTTGACCTCTCCAACAGTCAGCGGGAGGTTGGACCTCAGCTGCAGATGTGCGTGACAAGACGATGCACAGTTTTACAAAACAAACCACATAAAACACCTTATTCTTTCTGTGTGTGTGTGTGTGTATGTGCGGCCCAAATGATCCAGACGTTTTTCTCAAATTAAATAATTTTCATATGAAATGAATTTCACTCAGAGCAGAAATTACATTTTAATTTAATTTAAATTAGAACATTAAAATAAGAAAATGATGAAATATATTTTATCTTTATTTCTGTCAGAAGTTCTGTAATAAAAATGATTTTTATCTTTTGTTTTTTTAGCATCGGGGCTAACAGAACCTTACGTGAACTCTGAGCTGGTTCAATCCATGTGAGGAAAACAAAGAAATGCTGCGTTTAACTTCAGTAACACTGATAATAGCTCAGAAGTACCTCCCATAATGCACCTGGTCATCTCCTCAGCTGCCACTGCTGGTGCTGGGCTTGAATGACCTCATCAATATAAATAAATAAAAACAACTTTAACTGGTCCAACCAGATCCTGAGAACAGGATCGGCTCAGGAGATCTTACCTCTGCTTCCTGGTCAGCGGTGCTGCCTTCTGATTGGACGATTCCTGGGTAGGGGCCCCAGACGGTGTCAGGCTGGAGGTCTCTGATGGCCACCACCTGTCTGCTGCCGTCGCCACCTTCATCACTCAGCTGCAGGTCGTCTGTGAGGAAGAGGAGGGAGTAACATCAGACTTCCTGTGAGGCTGCAGGACATGGAGGGAGAATGTTGGACTAAGGTGGATCTCTGATCACACGAGGAGCTGGAAGTTAGACTGAACTGGACCCGAACCGCGGAGAACCGCTTGGACCGAGCCGAGCAGCGGCAACCCAGATACCCGGTGGGCCCGGAGGAACCGATCCATCCATTTAATGACCGAGACAGCCGAGAGAACTGGAGTTGAGAACAGTCTCTGCACATCTGAGGATCAATGGAGGAGTCGTCCTGCCTCCAGGGTCGCTGCAGGCTACGGCCTCCTCATCTGATCACCCCCCCCATTTTGCCTGTGGTTCAGGAGACTGTTGGGGGGGGGGGGGGTCTAAAGTGGCGGTCCAGATAAGAGTGTTTGTCTAACACTCTCCATGTCAAAACACTCATCTATCTTCTGTGTATCTTTCCCCAGCAGAGAACAACGGACAGACGCTGATAAAATGGCTTTCCCACAGCCGGGTGGGGTGGGGGTGATGAGGGGGGACAGGAAGTAAGACAAGGAAACGAGAAGACAACGTTAAATTCATAAAAAAAAAAACAGGTTCTGGAGGCCATAACGGAGCAGAACTTGTTGTTTGAGCTCATGCAGTGACCACATCATATATGGGATCGGGACCATCAGGACCAGAACCACCCCCTTCTCTCTCCGTGTGTGTGGTCTCGTGGTTTTGCATACACCTCACATGAGAGGCTGATACCGGGTCCAGACGGACTCTCCCGATCCACTGGGCTGAATCGTTTTGACTCAGACCGGAGCAGAACTGTTCTGGCTCACAGGCCCTGATGATGAGGTGCTACTGGATCCTCCTGGTTTTGGGCTTCAGTCCTCCTCAGACCATGGATCAGCAGAGTCCCAAGTCCAGCATGCGGTCCGGAGAGTGACGGGCCCGTTTGGACACGTTGACCCTCCTTATCTGAGCTCTCCATCTGAGTCCAGCCCGCCGCCCCGCCATTGGCCCGTCCTCGGCACGTGGGGAGCTTATCGGGCCGAGCAGCTCGGCTGACCCGGGTTGTGAAACCTCAGGAGGACCTGACCTCAGTAAACCAACAGATAGCACCTCCTGAACAAGCAGCGGTTTGTTCTGTCGAGTCAGAATCGAGCTGGACATTAACCAGAACACATATCTGTCCGACTGCTTCTTTGGCGTCAAATATGAATTTACTGATTTTGATCGTCTTGGATTAGTCTCTTTAATCTGTACTGATCACAGCTGAACCGGACCTTCCTCAAAACATAATCTAACCAGAGAAAAGGCAGCGCGAGCACTTGTTGCTGAACGACTTCTGCTGAAATAGTTGATCTCTGAATGGCAAATGTAGGATGAACTTGAACAGCTGACTTTTTCTGAAATAAGGAAAATAAAAGCTGAAGGCAGAAAAAAACAAACAGCTGAAATGAGTAGAAAAAGTTGAACAGAGGCGAAATGTTGCAGACATGAGCAGAAAAAAATCTGAAACAGGCAGCTGAATAGATTACAAAGAATCTGAAATTAGCAACAACAAAAAAAAAGAAACTGAAATAGCAGAAAAAGCAAAAAAAAAAAAGAAGCTGAAATTGCAGAAACATGTGCATAAAAGGTTAAAATTACTGGAAAGAAGCACAAAAAGCAGAATTTAGCTAACAAATGGTAGAAAAATACCTACAAAATACTTAAATAGAAGCTAAAAAAATTTAAATTAGCAGAGAAAAGCTGTAAAAGGCAGAATAAAAGCTGAAATGAGCAGTAAAAGTTTTAAACAGCTTAAAGTGTTTGAAGGAGGTGAAGAGCTCCATTCTCTGAGAAACACATGGCCGACAAAGCTAAATATTTAAAAAAGTAAGAATTAGCGCAGCCTTGTCAAGCTTCAGGGCGAACGCAGAGTGATAATGTTTTCACTCGTGTACGAGTTTGTTTGTCTGTCAGCAAAATGTCTCGTGAACCACTGAACATGAACGATGTGTCAGAAAGTACTAACCGACAGCTGACTAACTTTTGGAGCCAAACCAATTCAAGATGGCCGCCACAGTGAAGCAATCGCAGCAAACCAACAGAAAACTGTGTGGTGGTAGTAGCAGAGAGTCCTCCCGGCACAGACTCTGAGGGCTGACAGATAATCCTGATGACATCACATGCAACATAGTTTTTAGGGTAAAAAAAAAAAAGATATGTAACGGCGTAATTTCTCGACACAGATATTTTTAGTCCTGCAGAACCTCTAAGTGACCCGGGAGTTCTGATTCCTGTCTGGAACTTTCTCCCTCCCGAGCCGCTGATACGGGGCTGATTGAAATGTCCTTCTTCGCCGCAGCCAGAAGGAGTTGTAAAAGCAGACATGAATTAATGATTGAATTAATTATCGGAGCCACATAGCGTACAATTAATTCTTAGCTTCGCCTCAGTCTTTCCTGCTCCTCCATCTGAGCGAAGAATGTCAAGAAACATTTTCTAATTAATTTACGTCGATTATCAGGGGGGTTTCTGGAAGGTCCTCACTTTCAATTTGTGACAGCAGCTCCAACACACACTCCGATGTTACTATGGACCTGATTCTGAACCACCCGACCGGATTTAAACACAGTGTCAGGACAGCACTTGAATGGACCGGATCACAACCAGAACCACCAAAGAGCCCCAAACCATTAAAGCTCAGGAAACACTGACTTTACAAATGAAACGGGGGTTCAGTGAAGGAATGCATGTCACCCCCCTGCCTGATCTGTTAGTGATCAGAGAACATGTGGAGGAGGACTCTCAGCTACTACCACACCCACAGCTGCTCCGGTCTGTCGTGGTGAAGGAGCTGAGGTTCTGAATTCACTGGTCCGTCAACGTTCCAGCCTCCACCTGAGGTTTGGATCAGGACTGAAAGAATCAGATCCTAGAGGTAAGGTATGAGATAGGGTGAGGAGCTAAGAGGAGAGCTGCTCCTCCTCATCAGAAGGAGTCTGCTGAGGAGGTTCAGACATCATCATAATAATAATAATAATGATAAATTTAATTTATAATGCACTTTTCATTAATAAAAATCTCAAAGTGCTACAAAGTGCAACAAAAGCAAAAATCAAATAAAACAAGTGATAAAATCAAGTAAAATCAATAATAATATCAACTAAGATCAAAGATAAAATCATGTGGAGGCAGAATAGGCTTGATTAAAAAGAAAAGTCTTTAAGCTGTTTTTAAATCTAACATCTAACTGGAATGCCTCCTGGACCTGTCTCTCTGAGAGGAGGCCCCAGGCTGGACCCAGAACAGATAAGGATCCTCCGTGAGGAACTGGAGAGAGGGATGGATGGATGATGGATGGACAGATGATGGATGGATGATGGACGGATGATGGAAGGACAGATGATGGAAGGACGGATGGTGGATGGACAAATGGTGGATGGACGGATGGTGAATGGACGGATGGTGGATGGACGGATGGTGGATGGACAAATGGTGGATACCATACCATACCAGTTTATTTATAAAGCACTTAAAAATACAGCATCAGCCATCCGAAGTGCTGTGCAAGAACAAAAACAAGCACAAAACAATAAAAACAATCAATCTCAATCATATAAATATCAGAACATCACAAGTAAAATAATACAACACTAAAACAGAGATGTGAAATCATTCTGGTTTAAAAGCCAATGAAAACACATGTGTTTTTAAACAAGTTTTAAAAACAGATATTGATGGGGCCTGCCTGACCTTCAGTGGCAGCTCGTTCCACAATTTAGGAGCCAGAGCTGAAAATGATGCCAGAGCTGAAAATGATGGACGGATGGCGGATGGACGGATGGTGGATGGACGGATGATGGATGGACAGATGATGAAAAGGACAGATGATGGATGGACGGATGATGGAAGGATGGATGATGGATGGACGGATGATGGATGGGTGGATAATGGATGGACGGAAAACGGAATGACGGATGATGAAAGGACAGATGATGGTTGGATGGACGGAAAATGGATGGACAGATAATGGAATGATGGATGATGAAAGGACAGATGATGGATGGATGGATGGATGGACGGAGAATGGATGGACGGATAACGGAATGACGGATGATGAAAGGACAGATGATGGATGGGCGGAGAATGAATGGACAGATAATGAAAGGACAGATGATGGATGGATGGACGGAGAATGGATGGACAGATAACGGAATGACGGAAGATGAAAGGACAGATGATGGACGGATGGATGATGGATGGACGGAGAATGGATGGACAGATAACGGAATGACGGATGATGAAAGGACAGATGATGGATGGACGGATGATGGATGGATGGATGGACGGATGATGGCTGGACGAATGATGGATGGAAAGATGATGGATGGACAGATGATGGATGGACGGATGATGGAGAAACTGAAAAATAATTTTGTTATTCAACTAAATAATGAAATAAATAAATCAGAAATGCTACCCACTCTGGCACACACAACCTGGTTCAGATCCTGGTTCAGATCCTGGTTCAGATCCTGGTTCTGATCCTGGTTCAGATCCTGGTTCAGATACTGGTTCTGATCCTGGTTCAGATCCTGGTTCAGATCCTGGTTCAGATCCTGGTTCAGATCCTGGTTCAGATCCTGGTTCTGATCCTGGTTCTGATCCTGGTTCAGATCCTGGTTCTGATCCTGGTTCTGATCCTGGTTCTGATCCTGGTTCTGATCCTGGTTCTGATCCTGGTTCAGATCCTGGTTCTGATCCTGGTTCTGATCCTGGTTCAGATCCTGGTTCTGATCCTGGTTCAGATCCTGGTTCAGATCCTGGTTCTGATCCTGGTTCAGATCCTGGTTCAGATCCTGGTTCTGATCCTGGTTCTGATCCTGGTTCAGATCCTGGTTCAGATCCTGGTTCTGATCCTGGTTCTGATCCTGGTTCAGATCCTGGTTCAGATCCTGGTTCAGATCCTGGTTCTGATCCTGGTTCAGATCCTGGTTCAGATCCTGGTTCAGATCCTGGTTCTGATCCTGGTTCTGATCCTGGTTCTGATCCTGGTTCAGATCCTGGTTCAGATCCTGGTTCTGATCCTGGTTCAGATCCTGGTTCAGATCCTGGTTCTGATCCTGGTTCAGATCCTGGTTCAGATCCTGGTTCTGATCCTGGTTCAGATCCTGGTTCAGATACTGGTTCTGATCCTGGTTCAGATCCTGGTTCTGATCCTGGTTCTGATCCTGGTTCAGATCCTGGTTCAGATCCTGGTTCAGATCCTGGTTCTGATCCTGGTTCTGATCCTGGTTCAGATCAGAGAGTCAGAGAGAATTTATTGTCATTTGCACCGCATGTAGTACATGTGTTGAAAACGAGATTATGTACACAGGGTCCCAGTTACATCCAACAACAAATGCAAGAGAAATACAATAATAACATCTAGGATTAACTAAGAGAGACATCACATCAGCTAGTAATACACTAAGCCCTAATGTAGTAGAAAAACATCATTATAAACAGCAGCACGAACATGAGCAGATGGTCACAGATGAACGCAGCAACAAGAAACAGATCAGTACAGTATCAGTATGATGTGACCTTTTGCAGTGTTTATTCTTATTATTTATTTATTCATGAGTCTGACAGCCTCAGGGTAGAAGCTGTTTCTCAGTCTAGTGGTTCTACATTTGATGCTCCTCAACCTCCGTCCCGAGGGGAGTGGTGCAAAGAGTGAGTGTGCTGGGTGAGTGAGGTCTTTCATGATGCAGGTGGCTCTTTTTCTGCATCTGGAGGTGTAAATGTCTGTGATGGTGGGGAGACTGACTCCCACAGACTTCTGTGCAGCCTTCACCACTCTCTGCAGAGCTTTTCTCTCTGCAACTGTGCAGCCTCCATGCCACACGTTGATACTGGAGCACAGGACGCTCTCCACTGCACACCTGTAGAACGAGGTGAGGACTGGGCTTCTCAGACCGGCTCGTCTCAGCCGTCTGAGGAAGTAGAGTCTCTGATGACCTTTCTTGATCAGGCTGGTGGTGTTATTGCTCCAGCTGAGGTTATCATTCAAGTGTACACCCAGGTATTTGTAGCTGGAGACCACCTCCACCGCAGATCCACCTATATACAGTGGGGTGTGGGTGTGTTTGTTCCTTCTGAAGTCCACAATCATCTCCTTCGTCTTCTTCACATTCATGTGAAGGTTGTTCTCTTTGCACCAGCCCACCAGATCCTGGTTCAGATCCTGGTTCTGATCCTGGTTCCTGGTTCAGATCCTGGTTCTGATCCTGGTTCAGATCCTGGTTCTGATCCTGGTTCTGATCCTGGTTCAGATCCTGGTTCTGATCCTGGTTCAGATCCTGGTTCTGATCCTGGTTCTGATCCTGGTTCAGATCCTGGTTCTGATCCTGGTTCTGATCCTGGTTCAGATCCTGGTTCAGATCCTGGTTCTGATCCTGGTTCTGATCCTGGTTCAGATCCTGGTTCAGATCCTGGTTCTGATCCTGGTTCTGATCCTGGTTCAGATCCTGGTTCTGATCCTGGTTCTGATCCTGGTTCAGATCCTGGTTCAGATCCTGGTTCTGATCCTGGTTCTGATCCTGGTTCTGATCCTGGTTCAGATCCTGGTTCTGATCCTGGTTCAGATCCTGGTTCTGATCCTGGTTCAGATCCTGGTTCTGATCCTGGTTCTGATCCTGGTTCAGATCCTGGTTCTGATCCTGGTTCTGATCCTGGTTCAGATCCTGGTTCAGATCCTGGTTCTGATCCTGGTTCTGATCCTGGTTCAGATCCTGGTTCAGATCCTGGTTCTGATCCTGGTTCTGATCCTGGTTCAGATCCTGGTTCAGATCCTGGTTCAGATCCTGGTTCTGATCCTGGTTCAGATCCTGGTTCTGATCCTGGTTCAGATCCTGGTTCAGATCCTGGTTCTGATCCTGGTTCAGATCCTGGTTCTGATCCTGGTTCTGATCCTGGTTCAGATCCTGGTTCTGATCCTGGTTCAGATCCTGGTTCAGATCCTGGTTCTGATCCTGGTTCAGATCCTGGTTCAGATCCTGGTTCAGTGATCCTGGTTCAGATCCTGGTTCAGATCCTGGTTCAGATCCTGGTTCTGATCCTGGTTCAGATCCTGGTTCTGATCCTGGTTCTGATCCTGGTTCAGATCCTGGTTCAGATCCTGGTTCAGATCCTGGTTCAGATCCTGGTTCAGATCCTGGTTCTGATCCTGGTTCTGATCCTGGTTCAGATCCTGGTTCAGATCCTGGTTCTGATCCTGGTTCTGATCCTGGTTCTGATCCTGGTTCTGATCCTGGTTCTGATCCTGGTTCAGATCCTGGTTCAGATCCTGGTTCAGATCCTGGTTCAGATCCTTGTTCAGATCCTGGTTCAGATCCTGGTTCAGATCCTGGTTCAGATCCTGGTTCAGATCCTGGTTCAGATCCTGGTTCAGATCCTGGTTCTGATCCTGGTTCTGATCCTGGTTCTGATCCTGGTTCAGATCCTGGTTCAGATCCTGGTTCAGATCCTGGTTCAGATCCTGGTTCAGATCCTGGTTCAGGTCCTGGTTCAGATCCTGGTTCAGATCCTGGTTCAGATCCTGGTTCTGATCCTGGTTCAGATCCTGGTTCTGATCCTGGTTCAGATCCTGGTTCTGATCCGAGGCCCGACTGACAGAAAGATTTTAGAACTCAAACATCTGTCCATGTCAGTGATCTACAGAGGACTGAGGGTTTGGTACCAAACACTTCAGAGTCATGTTGGGACACAAAAATGATTGTGCTTGAATCCAAGCAGACTACGGGTCCCTAAAGACCCCTGAAGGTCACCTGGAGGTCACCTGGAGGTCACTGGGGGCTCTTGAGGGCCCCGAGCGGATCACAGTCTGACACGGTTTGCAGATGTTGGTAAACATCCTTCTCATTACTGTCTGAAAATCAGAACTGTGTGCAGGAGGAGGAGGAGGAGGAGGAGGAGGAGGTGGAGGAGGAGGAGGTGGAGGAGGAGGAGTTTAGCTGAGCTCAGCAGCAGTGGTCCCGTCACTCCTGCTTTCACCTCCTTCGTCCTCTGAACAGAAGCAGCAGCTGCTCTTGGTTTATCTTCCTTCACATGTTTGTGAATTTGCATGTTTGCTTCTTGCTCTTTCGGCTGCTCTGTGTGTTCTGCAGATAAAAGTTCGGCGGCGGCGTTAAGAGAAATTAGTGGGTAAACAGTGGTAAATGTCAACCATAAAGTTCTGTTGAAGCTCATCTGATTAGCGCTGCCACGCAGGTGTCTTATCTCGCCTGTGCAACAGAGGGTAAAATGGAAATGATTGTGCCGTCCCGAGCAGTAGATGTCTATCCCAGAAATGTCTATCTGGCTCCGAGCCGGGGCCGCCGGACTCCGGGGACCCAGGAGGAGGAGGAGGGGGCTGCAGCGAGGAAGATGAGAGGGAGAAAAGGAGGCGCGGTGGCTTGTTGTTGGATGGAGACCTTTTATCAGGCGGCGTTGTTGGACTTGCCGAGATCACCTTATCAATGTCGTGAATGTTGCCAAGAACAGTTTTTCTTGGGACAGTGATTGTATGTCTTGTATTATTTCCAACAGGTACAGCCACATAGGGTCTATCCGGATTGTGGACCACTAAAACACCTGCTCCAATATCTAGTTCGGCTAAAGGTATACTGTCATCATCAGGCTCAAACAGTACAACAGAGTCAGGGAAAATGGTGTCAAATGGAACCTGACATTTGACCCAGGCCACTTGACCAGCTGGAATGACTGTCTCTTGTTTGCCTGTCCGTAGTTGTCCCCACTGCACGGTCAGCTTGTCTGTCAGGATAAAATTCACCAGGAGTTCGGCTTTCTCCACTGGAATGGAAATGGCATTACACACCAGGCTGGTGAGTGTTGGAGCTAGGTTCTGAGGTTGCTCTTGTATCATTGCCTCCAAAACATTGAATCCTAGCAATGGCCTTTCCAAGACAAGACTACTGACAAGGAAAGGGACATTAATAGACAGATCAGGATTTGTGTTTCCCATCAAATTAACAGTAATGGGTAGCCAGCCTTCAAATGGGATAACACCCCCATCTATGGCACAGATTTTTAGGTTATCTTCATCATCCAAGATTTCACTGAGTGGCTTGACAATAATTTCTGGTAAGTATTTGTCTTTCCAGCTTTTATCGATCATGCTCACCTGGGCACCTGTGTCTAGTAAAGCAGTGACAGCAAGACCATTTAAACTACACTGGGTTAAAGCTTTTCTCCCAACGAGCTTGGCTAGACAGTCACTTTTGCTGTTTGGTGACGTATGGCTGTTTCTTCTTGTCAAGTGGGTTGACTGTCTAGGTCTGTGGTGTTTTGTTCTCTGGTCTTGCGTGGGTACATGGATGGGTACAACATTTTGCTGTTCAGACTCACTAATCTGGCCTGTTGCATGTAGGGACTGTTGGGGCCCGGTCACTGTCTGTCCCCTGGCAGGGACCGGCTCCAGTTTCCCTGGCGTGTCAGTTTCTGGAGGCAACCAACTGCTTTGTGACCTTCCCCACCACAATGAAAACAATGGGTACAGTCAGGACGGTTTTGCTCCAGACACTTAATGCAGCTATACCATCTTCCTTTTTGCTTGTCCCTGCTGTGTCTTTGTGGCTGATTATTTTGTTCAGATGCTTGTTCTTGAGTTAATTTTTGTAATGACTCAACAAGTGTGGTGAGTTTTTCAACTTTTTCTTTTAGTTGTTGGACCCCATCAGCTTGTGATGTTCTGCTTAGACCCTCTTTTGCACTTGGATATTGGGCGGCATTTGCCTCGACCTGAACACTGTGTAAATTTGTGGGTCGCTGGCGAGGAGCTGACCCCAAACGTCTCTGTCTTTCATTCTCATCACTCATGATTTTCCTCATCTGTCGTAGTATTGCTTCGTCAGTTACATCAGGGTTAGCTAGAAGGGGTTTAAGCTCTCTGCGAACATCATCGTGCTTGTGCCCAAGGCCTTGGTACACAGTATGAATGAAAATGTCTTGAACTGTGCTTGGGCTGTACTTAACATCTGTGTCGGCATGTTTTGAAGCCAATAAGATCTTTTGTTTAAGCCCAATGGTTCTGTACAGGAATTGTTGGGGTGTTTCATTGTCCCTTTGTTTGGTACACATGAGCTCCTGGAAAAACTCTGTGTTGCTTTGCTCACCAAGATGGGAGTGTAGAAAGGCTTTAAGTTCTTCTACTGTCAAATTGTCCTTATTCATTAACATCTCCTTAAAGTTTCCAGGTTTGATAATTCTGAGGACAGCCCTCACAATTTCTGTGTCACTGCACTGATCTCTTAATCCTTCATCAATCTGGCGACAAATATTGTTGTAGTTAATATCTGACCCCTGGTCTCCAATTTGGCCTCCCTGTATCTTAAACTCTCTACGATGAAGGTGGGCGAGATCTCTTAATGAGATCAGACCCTCATGAACCAGAGGTGTGCTTAATTTGTCTCTAATCTCTGTACTCTGCAACTTAATCTGTGACTTTTTAGGTGGTTGTGATGCATGACCCTGAAGGGCTGCATCCACAAGGTCCCTTAGCTCCAACAAATGAGCCATGCCAGTGTCCTCAGACTCTAGCAAAGTCTTACTGCTCATAAAACTGGTGATGTACTCATAGCAATCCTCTTCATCTGTAGACTCAAGACGAAGTGGCTCCACCTCCGAAACTAGACCCACTGACCTGGCAATCTGGAACAGTTCATCTGCAGGTAGGTTGAGCAAGTCCTTCTTGATGGACCACACCAAGCTTTTCCTCTCACCATCTGCCATAGCTGTTCCTTCTTCCCAGTAGTTGGCTACACTATTCAAAGTCCTGGAGCCCTTTTCCTCTTTGTCTCTTCCTTCACCGGTGGACAGGGTACGACGCCTTCCTCATCTGGTGAGATGGACGATGGAATGTATGAGGTCCACAGCATCTGTATCACTGGAACCACGTCCCAGTCTGGCAGGGAGTAGGATCCCGGACGAGCCCCCACAACTGTAACGGGTGTCAGAATCCCGGACCCGTTAGCAGCAGATGATGCTGGAAAAACAACAAGTAAATGAGCACAGGGAGACGCAGTCTGTGTTGCTCCAGTTTCTCTCAGCTTATTTATTGAACAAACCAGCTCATTTAATTGTCAATACAGCCCAATTTATAGTTCAGTAATTTACTGTATATATAATCTATGTAGACATTTTCCATCATAGACATAAACATCAACATTAACGTTCCTTTAAACAGGAATAATCCCATTAACATCATATTTTGTCACAATTCCCTCAGGCAACATGTACCTTCAATTCACTGCACTTTATATGCATATTTATTCACACACAGTGACATATTTCATGGGCATGTATGTTACAATTATTGTAAACTGGCATAACTATCTTTGAATTCAAACTACTTTAAATGAATGCATTAAATCACAGTTTAACCTTCCCAACACTGTGTTTAGAACATAAATAACACCATTGTTGTTGTTTTTTTTTTTTTTTACATTAGAACTGGAGGCCAAATTAATGCCATTCAGAGGAAGTAAAAAGCTGCAAAGTTTATTCCTAAGATGCTCAGCTCCAAAAACTACAACCTCTGTCTTTTCTGAGTTTAAAGGCAGAATTTTTTTAGTCACAGGTATACCATACCATTTTATTTATAGAGCACTTAAAACAGTGACAAGGCCAACCAAAGTGCTGTACAAACAAACAAACAACACATAGGCAACATACAAGTTGAAGTAAAAAAAACAGAATACAGTATAGACATAAAATCATTGCATGTAATAAATATAACGACCAAACACAGATCGTCAGGTGTTGAAAGAAACAGAATACAGTAGTAGTGGGTCTTTAAACGGGATTTGAACACCGAGAGGGAGGGGGCCTGTCTGACAAGC
>JBBPBX010015234.1:0-22257 GCA_038048925.1 Garcialebias charrua | reverse complement strand
ATATATACATATATGTTTTTCTTTTCTTTTCTTTTTGTTTGTTCTTGTAGAGGTATACAATATTTACAGCATGACAAGTGCTCATCAGGGGAGTGGTGGCTCAGAGGTTAAGAAGGTGAGCTTGTGATCGGAAGATCGCCGGTTCAAGCTCCGGTACCGACAACATCAAGAATGTGTGTGGGATAAGCGAAGCAGTCACACCTGTCTCCACCCTCATCTGCCACACTCTGGGCCCTTGCGCAAGGCCCTTTACCAACACCATCTGTTATTCCCGGACACCCTAGATAGCAGCTCTATGCTCCACACAGAGGGCTGTGGTAGCTCTGTGGTCTGTGGTCTGTGGTTGTGTCTGGAAGGGCATCCGGCATAAAAACAATTGCCAAGTCTTCATCCAACTTACCGGTAGTTCGCTGTGGCGATCCCTGACGAAGGGAGAAGCCGGAAAAAAAAGAGCTCATCAGTGTGCAGGATTACTGCTTCAAATATTATAATTAATTGATGTAGTCATGGACAGCACGGTGGCACAACTGGTAGATCTGCTGCCTCTCAGTGAAAAGGTTGCAGGTTCATATCCCATTCCGGGGGCCTTTCTGAGTGGAGTATGCATGTTCTCTACGTGAATGCTTGGGTTTTCTCCAGGTACTCTGGTTTCCTCCCACAGACCAAAAACATGCACGTTAGACTGATTGGTAACTCTGCATTGTCCCTAGATGTGAGTGAGAGAGTGAATGGTTGTTTGTCTTGTTTGTCTCTGTGTGACCATGTGATGGACTGAAAACATGTCCAGGGTGTACCCCGCCTCTCGCACAGTGATTGCTGGACATGGGCACCGGCGACCCCCGTGACCCAAAATGGAAGAACCGGGTAAAAGATAATAGATGGATGGATGGATGGATGGATGGATGGATGGATGGATGGATGGATGGCTGTTGGAGCCATCCAATAGAACAACACACTGAGTTTTATTTATTTATGTATTTATTACAATCATATTTTAGATGTTGTAAAGGCTGTATATTTCCTCTTCAGTTTAATAAAATGCAAATTATCTTATCAACTCAGAGGCACTATAAGGCCTCGTTAAAGATCATCACATGCTGCGGAAGTTTCTAGCCATGATTCATGTTTCACACTTTCATTGTATCAGGGCTACATTAAAACCAGGTGATATTATTTCCACTTATTCAAGATGCATAATTTGCACCTTAAAACATCAAAATGAGATCTTATAGTGGTGGTGCAAATTAAGGACATTCAGCACCATGATGAAAGTTTAAAAAAAAAACAATACCAAAATTCCAATTTATCTCTGGCCAAGAAATATTACAGCCTCATCTCAGTTCCTTTTAAAATATGGAATTAAAAAGCAACAGCTTCTTTGCATACATCACTGGTTACCTTTTATTTTCACTGGTAATTACTGTGGAATAAAATGCACATAGATTATTTTTTTCTGTTTTGATATTAACCTTACAATAAATGTGTTCTTTACTAATACGCAAGTTTAAATAGGTTTTGAAACAATAATATGTAAAATGTCTTCATCTCCATATGTTGAGAACAAGTTATTTAAGTAGAAAAACAAGTGAGACAAGAACCCAGATAAAGCACCTGCTTCGTTATGCCCACAAACTCAGAAGACTCTTAACAGCCACTGAAGGAAAACACCGTCATCTGTGCATGAGCGAAAGCAACACATTGCTGAAACTTTAACTCTCTGCCTGCAGCCAAAGTGATGCCCTCTCCTGCTGTGCCTGTTTCACCCACACATCTGCCATCTTTGCAAACTGTGACAAAAGTCTGTTTGATTGGCGATTAAATCTGCGAGACTTTCAAAAGATCAACCTGTTGGGGAGCGGCTTCGGAGTTTGGTGAATCTGCTCGATTATTATGAGAATCAATCACCTTAGTTGTCCAACCGCAGCGACGACTTGATCCATCTATCAGTGAGGCGCTTCAGTCCCAAACTACAACACGATAACAAGCAAAAGGCCTGTCTGTCCATTGCTGCAGAGTAGTTGAACTTAAAGCTTGAGTTTAGGTTTTGGTCTTCTATAAATGTGTTTTATCAGCTTTTTAATTGCTCACCGTTTTGTTTAAGACGGCTACTGAAGACAAAAATGTTAAACTATAACATGCATTGGATGTATTTTGATGAAAATATGCTTATGACTGCTACAGCTACAACAGTACAGTATAGTTGTAAAAAACTTAACTCAGCCATGTTTACACATATTGAGTTAAATTGGTGGGACAAAAGCTAAGCATTGTCCACCATACATGCTTCAACTCTTAGTAATATATATATTTTTTTCTTTCAACCTTTATTTATACAGGTTAGTCTCATTGAGTCATGAGGACTCATTTTAAAGAGAGACCTGTTTCAGACAAACCACATATAAGGTACAGATAACAATAGACAGCCATAAAATGTATATACATTTTAAAAAGTAAATAAAAGTAGTATTGTAAAATTAATTAAAATCAAGCTATGAAACAAGGTAAAATACTAAAAACAGGAGCATGTCTACATTGATTTTTTTTAACCGCCTAATAACTGAATAATTAAGTTAGAACACAAACAAAATAGATATACCTCAGTTATTTTACTGGTATGGAGATACAACTGGTGTGGTAGTAATTGAGAGTCAGTCACAACACAAGCACAGATCACGTGAAATATCACAATGTCACATGAAATGGAGAATACATTATTTTTTTAGGTTTAACTAAAGCAACAATACCATCAGTTTTTAACACAATGATTTTAGTTTAAAATTCTGGCTTGAAAGATGGCGGGCGATATGCAATCCCTCAAGGAATGCAAACACTTTAATTGTTTGCTATTTTTCCAGGTTTGATTTCTGAGATGTCTGTTTTTGAATTCCAGTGCTTTAATAACTGCAATGAAATATCCTGAGCCTTTGGGTTTGCTTTCAGTGAAGGCAATACTTTTTTTTAATGACCATGATAACAATGAAGTATCTGCATGAGCCATGCAGTGGAAGATACACTGACTTTAAGCATTGTCTCTAATAAAATGAATAAATGCATGAGGAAATTAATTAGTTCTTTTAAAGTCTGTTGTAGTGCATGCTGTGTTTTCATGTTGTGTTTTTTTTTTTTTTTTCATGCAGGATCCCCCATACAGGGAGAGTACAGGTTCATTTTTGACCTGGTTGAATCTGCACTCATATGAGTAGGAACTGTTCAGTGTTTTACTCTCCATGTACATACTACTACTACTACTACTAATAATAATGAATTCCATTTATAATGCACTTTTCATTAATAAAAATCTCAAAGTACTAATGGAAATGTGTATTTCAATGTTAGAAAATCAAATGTATTGTTGTCCTCTGTTCAATGAAATACAATATTACTGCAGAACATGTTCAACAGCAAATATATATGTATGTAAATGCACTTTGGTCTGACAGCTTTCAGTGATGATAACTGGGACTCAGGTTGTACCAGACAACATTTTGTTTTGACCCTGAGTTTGATTGACAAATAATGGCCCCACCATTGTTGTTTTCTCTTAGCTTGGCACACAGGGTGTATCGGACACCAACTGCACCAGTTTGCGGCACTGGGGAATAATTACAGGGAACCGCCTGAGGTAAAGCCTGGCAGAGTTTGTTCGTTAGTGACGAGGGAGAAAGGTGGAGGAGCGAGGCCTGGGAGGGCAGAATGCCTCTCGCTACACCACCACCACAACAAAAAAGGCTTTTACTGCTACTGCTAAGCTCAGAGCTCACTAAACACTTTCCCTCAACAGAAACTCATTTCCGAGTTCCATTCTAGTGCCTGCAGAAATCTCTGTGGCTGTTATGAGCTGGGAGAAGGGTATTGTGATGCTCACGGGCCACCTGTGTCTATTTGGTATTTAGCTTGTTTGTGGGGAGGCTTATGTAAAACGTGCCACAGGGGAACCATGCATGTGTGAGCATGCATGCACACTGGCATCTTTAAGTCAACAAAGCCTCCACAGACAAAGCACTTTCTGATTGCTTGAAAGAACACTTTTGTGTTGAGCATGTAAATAAAGCAGGTAGAATGAATAATGAAGGAAATAAAGATGTGTCTATGTTGCAAATCATCTTTTCCACCCTGTCTACATCAACCTAATTAAACATGCATATTTAAAGAAAGGAAAACTTGATATACGATCCATGTGTTCAACCACATACATTTCTTGGTACGATTACGGTTTATTGAAAGAATAGCTCAATTCTCACAAAGTGATTTAGTTACAACAATCATGTAAACCTGCGTGTGTTTAGTATGTGTAAACAAGAGCAAATGAATTGTGAAATTAAATGCTTTGTTGTTTATTTTATTGACATGATAAAATAGTGTGAACAGATTTAATGGTTTCCTCAAAGAAGCCGTTGATCATTGTATTATAGTTGTGTTTCAAACTAAGTGTTTGACCTTTATTAATATCACAAGTGCCTTCAAGCTTTCCATCAGCCTTTCGGCTTATTTAAAGGAAATCAAACAGCTAGAGGCTAGCTTTGTATGGTTGTGAGCACCATGCTGAACAAGGAGCAGAACAAGAAAAGCTTAGTTGTCTGAGTAGCTCAGACAGAATACTGTATTATAGATCCATCCATTATTTTTACAAATGTACCTGCTTCTTCCTTTTTTGGGGTCATGGGGGTTGCTGGTGGCCATGTTCAGCTGTAAATGTGTGAGAAGCGGGGTACACCCTGGACAGGTCTCCAGTCCATCACAGGGACACAAAGAGACAAACGAGACAATCAGCCATTCACACTTTCACTCACATCTAGGGACAAGTAAGTTACCAACTGGCCTAACATGCATGTTTTTGGTCTGTGGAAGGAAACTGGAGTAGCCAGGGGAAAAAAAAAACATAAAACACATGCATGGAGCGAACACGTATACTCCACCCAGAAAGGTCCCTGGCCAGGATTCAACATGGCAACTTTCTCACTGAGAGGTGACTGCTCTAACAACCGAGCCACTGTTCTACCCAAGATCATAGATATCCATGTAAAAGGTAAAGGCTACAAAAGCACCCCCTAAAAGCTTCATGTTTTTTTTTTCTTTCTGGCCACAGTTGACACTATTAGTATAACGTTTAAGGTACTGTATGTGGAGTTATGGCCAACCTCACTGCAAGAGGAAATGTGACCCCAGGTTGATTAGATGGATAGTGTAGAATAGATGGTAGAAAACGTCAAGGAAACCATACAAAAATAATACACGCTGAACTCCAAAGTCAAGAACGTTCTGATTGCACCATTCTGATACAGAATGGGCTCAAGAGATAAAATCAAAGATGGCAACACTATTTGCAAAAGAACGCAAAAGGCCAGACATAATTTTTTGAGAGTATCTGTGTTCTGTCTTGTGTAATTATTTAGAATTGTGTGTTTATGTACTTGTTTTTCTTCATTCTTCAGTGCTTCTTTCCCCATGTAATCCCCTCAAGCTCCTGTTCTGCATCATTCTGTCCCAGGTGTTGGCTGATTATTGTCTTGTTAGTGTCCTTATCGGTGGTGGGCACTAGACCGCTAGGGAGCGCTAAAGCGCTAATTCGCTGATACCGGACCTAAACAATTTGTTAGCGCTATAGCGGATTGACTAACTTTTATAATTCATAAGCGGATGTGCCGCTAATAACTAATTATCTATCAGTAAAAAAAAAAAAAAACGTATTTACGGGCTCTTAAATCAACCGGACGACTGCTCACGGACCACATCCGGCGCTGACCGGATGTGGTCCGTGAAAAAAAAGCATCCCCCTAAGGGGTCTATTGCTAGAGAGAGCACTCTCTCTAATAGCAGTTAGCAGCCAGTGTGTTACTCTGCAGCCTTATTGCTTGTTTTCGAAGAGTCAGACGAAGAGTTTTTAACATGGAGGGTGAACTTATGGATGTTTCTCAGTGGCCTACGCGACGCGTCAGCGACTCATTTGCCCTGTTCAAAATGGCGGCCACAGAAGCGAGCCAACACGGACTTTACAAGAAAACACACTAAAAACAATTATTTATTTGCTGAGAAAAAAATATATTTCTTAGCTGACTTTATAGCACAAGTGTTCGTGAGCTTAACCGTTTCACGAAATGGTCAAATCTGCTGGATTTAAAAAAGTAGTTCACCATCAAATCTGCTGGCTACCAAGTGTTGAATTGAACTAGCGGTTTAGAATTAGCTTCCACTAGCTTTTCTAAGACATAAGCGCTTTTGAAATTGCGGACCTAAATAAATTAATAAGCGCTTTAGAAATAGCGGAACAAATTTTTGGATTAGCGGTGCCCACCACTGGTCCTTATAAGTTCTGTTAGTTTGTTTCTTCTGTGTCCGTGGACTGTCTTCCCAATGCTTCATGCTCTTTCCTCCATGTCTCCTTGTTCATTTCCCACACAAGTTTTGTTGCCATGTCAGTATTTTTGTTTATTTAAATACATATGGTTCTTTATTTTATTCCTATTGTCCCCGAGTCCTGTCTGCACATTGGGTACAAAACAGCACAGAACATGATCATTTTCTTTCATTCTGATATTATAATAATAATAATAATAATAAACTTTATTTGTATAGCACCTTCCATCAATGCCTTGCATTGACCAAGGTGCTTAAAAGGATAAAAAGATGAATAAACTGGAACAATAAATCAATGAAAATAGAATAAGAAACAACAGCAATAAAAGAATGGAAATGGAATGGAAATAAAAAATGCTACATACTAAAATAACACTAAAATAACACAAATAATAAAAGTTACACACTGAGAGTTTTTTTTGAACAAGAGGAAATAAAAAGGCAATGTAAATAAAAAATGTTACATATTAAAATACCAAAAGTAATAAAAGTTACACACTGGAAGCTTATTTGAACTAGTAGAAATAAAAAGGCAATGGAAATAAAAAATGCTACATACTAAAATACCAAAAGTAATAAAAGTTACGCTATATTTACATGCGCTATATTTACATACACGCTATATTTATAGTTATATTTACATGGTCAATAGATGACTAATGTCCAGTATATTTAGAAGTAACTAAAATACATATATATCACAAATTTACAAAATATGAAAATATATATATGTTTTTGGTACATAATTTTCTTTCCGTTGGCTTGTTGACACTATATCAATATCTAAAGCACATCAGATACCATAGAATGTTTTTAAAAGGCACACTGTATGTCACTTCTATCATGGTTAGATACAACGCTTGATTATTTCTTCTGTAGCAATTTTGAACACTAGCTAGTCCCAGAAATGACCAGTTTTGATTTGAGTGACTTGAGTTAAAGTAAAAAGTGTAAAGTGTTAAAAAAGAGCAGAAACCAAACTGAGTAAATCTGATTAATGGTCCACTCTAGCGGTGGGAGTTTAAAACAGGAAACTATTAAAAAAAAGTCCTCTGAAGTTTAAGTAAAGGCAACGTGGCTCTAAAGAACCACATAACAAAAGGAAAAAAAAGATT
Organism: Garcialebias charrua; assembly: GCA_038048925.1. NCBI lineage: Eukaryota > Metazoa > Chordata > Actinopteri > Cyprinodontiformes > Rivulidae > Garcialebias > Garcialebias charrua. Next base: position 14,788 of record JBBPBX010015234.1, on the reverse strand, counting down.
ATTGCACAACAGATGCACTTTGGCAGGACCATTCCAAATGGAAAAAACACAAACTGTGCTTAACTACATTAGAGTTTTAACAGAAAGCTGAACAAGTGGCAACAATGAAACACTAAAGAGTGCGTTTTCACAAAATCAATAAATTTAAATATGATCTTTTTTAATTATATTTTTATTTTCTTTGAACCCAATATTCAACATCGAGTCCTGCCAGCTTTACAGCTAACTCTACAAAAACTGTAACTTTAATTATTATTATTATTTTACTTATTTTTTCCTGGCCATTACTGATTTCACAGTTTTGTCCTCATTTGCGCTTGTATTAATGTGCCAGAAGAGGGGTCAGTAACTTGTAACAATTTACTAAACACTACAGCGGCACAGATGGATAAAGCTGATGAAAACCAGTCTGCTTGAATCATTACACATTCTGTTGTGACTGAATTACAATTTGACATAGCTGAACCAAAATAGCTAATCTCATATCTCAAAATCCAATTAACGAGCAAAATGATTTTGCAAATGATCGTGAGTTACTTTATACCATTTCAGCCTGACCTTTAGGAATAAAATATTGTTTTCTTTACAGTGAAAATACAGAAACATTCACTTATAAAAACTAAGTTTAGCTCTCAGTGTGTGCAGTTAGCTGCTGAGTTTTCTCACACCTGACAAACTAAAGCTTGTTTGTTCAGAGTAATTTTCAGCAGTTTTAGAATTGCAAACAGCTGCCATTATTACCATTACTGTACACAAGTAGCATTGGTTGCTAAAAAAAATATATAAATGTGGTCATACTATTTGATGAACTTTGTGCAATCTGAAGAAATTATCCATTAAACTGTAAAGAGACATTTGACATTTGTCTCCTATGGAGGGCAGATCCTGTAATCAGAAAGGTGTGGATGAATATTCGATGTACTGTATTAGCACCATGCAGTCAGGTAACTCTATGCACAGACACCCCCGAGAATGCTAGGAAAGGGATACTGAGGATCAAAGGGAACGTGGAACACAGCAGAACAGGAGATCTCAGGGCTTAGGGGCTCATTAAGAATATTAGAAAGGTAAGACTGGGAATTAGGTATCTGGGAATTAGTGGCGAGACAGTCTTAATGCAGAACCTTCTGAAAGGGTGGCTTACAGATGTTTTACTGGCAAAGGTAAGAGATTTGGCAGTGTTTAAAAAATCTGATTTTGTGTTATAATGATCAGTGACGCAGAAATGACTCTGGCCCCTAAAACTTTAAATATATTTTTTTTATTCAAGTGGCATAAAAAAGAGAAAATTATGAATACATTTAATTTGTTTTACATATTAACTTAAGGCCCTGTCTACACGGACACTGTGTGGGGGAAACAGATGTTTTGGGTATGTTAATTAGGTGAAAAGTTTTGCGAATTCTGTGGATACGACTCTCTACCCCCCCACCCCCGTCCTCATGATTTCACTGTAGTTACCATGCTGGGCCATTAGATGGCGCTGTGATTTTTGGAACCTTCACTACTGCGCATGCGTGCTGCCTGAGGTAAACAGAGCACCGAGGCAGCCTGCCTCGTCTGTTTTCCTCTCTGGCTAAAATCAGCTAACTACAAGTTGTTGTCAACAAGTTAACAACAAGTTAAAGCTGGAATTTGGATAAGAGTCAACAGATTTGACACCAAGTGGGACTGCTTCATCTAACAAGCTGCACACCAGTTGCTGAGCAGAACCAGAACCGAGTGACGATGTTGGACTTTACTCCGTGAGAATCAGCTGATTTCCAGCAGCGCTACAAGGTAAACAATGTTCTTAATAATGTTTCCTTGTGTTTAGTTCAATCACAGAACATCCAACTGAGGTTTTATTTTTATTTTTTTCCTGCAAGGTCAAAGCTGTTCCACGAAGCGGACCGGCGGTTCGGATCTGTGTCCAGTGTCCACCAGGATGAAAACAACAGAGTACAGTTCATTAAAGTTTAGTTAACGTGTTTTTAAAAGTGTTCAATTTCATTCTCAGTGTTTGTGACATGAGTTTGTGGTGTTGAATAAACAAATAAATTAAAAATCAACCTGGTGTCTTCATTTTTAGCAGCATGTTAGGCATGACGTAACGAGTCCAGATAGCTTCATTTAGCTCAGATAAATTTAAATATCTCCCACGCTAACATAAATACTGTTTATTATTGTTAAACTGTTAATATATAGCACATTTAGTATGTTATAGTGCAGCGTGACACGTGAAATGTCCGACTGCCTCGTTAACAGACAACTGGATCCAGGCAGCTGGCTCTCTTCCAACACAGATGCAGGTAAGGTGTAGAATAATTAAATATGAGAATCAAAATATATTCCATCAGCTATAGTTCATTCATTCATTCATTCATTCATTCATTCATTCATTCATTCAACCTTTATTTATACAGGCTAGCCTCGTTGAGTCATGGGGACTCATTTACAAGAGGGACCTGTCTCACTCACACCAAACAACCATCCACTCTCTCACTCACACCTAGGGTCAATTTAGAGTCACCAATCAGCCTAACATGCATGTTTTTTGGTCTGTGGGAGGAAACCGGAGTACCCGGAGGAAACCCACGCATGCACGGGGAGAACATGCAAACTCCACCCAGAAAGGCCCCCGGACCGGGATTTGAACCGGCAACCTTCTCGCTGAGAGGCAGCAGCTCTACCAGTTGTGCCACCGTGCTGCCACGAAAGTGGTGCGTGTGTCCACTGTCCAGTCCACCGCCATTGTTAAAATGCCGGCTGTCTGCGCGTGCGTGCTGCGTGCATGTGTTCAAACAAAAGCTCCACGGGAGATGTTTACATTATCAACGGGGGGTCAGCGAAAAACTTCCACCTTGAGAGCAGGATCAGAAAAGTATCGGAGTCAAAGAGGGGGGCCAGCAGCATCTTGTAGGCGATAAGCAAAGTCGCAAAGAGAAAGTAGCGGTTACACTCAAAATAGGCGCCGTGTAAACTGGCCCTAAGTGTCTTCAGGGAGTCTCTTGACCTCTACCTATTGACATTGGGTAAACAGCAAGGGGAACAACATGTTTATTTTTTTGTAAATCTTAACAATAACCCGAACCCTAAGTTCAAGCTCAGTTATGTTAACAAACACATTAAACTGAGAAGGACGAGCTTAGGTGGAGTGATTTTTATATATCACGAAAGAAGGAAGACCTGAAGTTCTTCTCAGATGGAATGAAGAAATTGTTTGACAGCAACATATTTTACATTTATTTACATGAAAAGGGTCTGTACTGATTGGATTTATTTTAAGTGCACACTTTATTTCTTGCAAGAACATAATATTTTGTTAACTTTTTACTATAAATGGAGGAAGGACAAAGTCATTTCTGAGGAATATTCAACTTGTTTTCTTCTAGGGCTTTTTACTGTATTGTCTTCACATTGTCACAATGTTGTGTTTATTTTAGTTTACTCTTTAAATTGTGATTTTCTCAAAAAGCAGCACTTTTAATCATTTCTATTATTGCCCACATACTATGATGGCCCTGAGGTGTAAATGAACAAGATTTGAAAAAATGGAATTATATTGAAAAAAAAAAAATATAACGCAACAAAAACAACAAAAACACATTTGAAAAAACTGAATTAATTGGCCTATGCGGAAGTCACCCGAGCAGAAGTGATGAAAAAACAGAATTATATTTGGAAAAAAAATAAAAAAAATAAAACAGGACTACATTTGAAAAAAAAAAAAAAAAAAGGATTATATTTGAAAAAAATAAATTAAATAAAAATAATAATAATTACGTTACATTAAGCCAAACCAGGGGTGACAGGTATTTTAAAGTAACAGGGTGGACAGCTGACTCAGGGGCACATTTTTTTACATATATTTTAAGCATAAAAATATTTTATACTGTATCATTAAAATTAAAATAATTTATATTAATAAATTAAATATAATAAATAAATGAATAATAAACAAAGAATAAATTAATAAATAAATTAAATACATTTATTTTGTGCCCCTATGGTTGTGTTTTAGGGTAGAGGTGAGTCAAGTATATAAGATGAGATTAATAAATAAATATTAGCCTACCTGTAAAAAAAACATACCACATTATGGCATGGGGGCTCAAAAGGTGCCAAATAGTAGGAATGACTCTACTGTATATTGTTCTGTTTTATGTTGTTCATAAAGTGAAAATAAATAAATTGATTAATTAATTAATTAATTAATTAATTAATTAATTAATTAATTAATTAATTAAAAACACTTTGGTTTGGCTTAATGTAATTCGGTATTTACAAATGTTGTGTTTTTGTTGTATAATTGTTGTGTTTTTTTTTTTCAAATGTAATTGCAGTTTTTGAAATGCAATTTCGTTTTTCCAAATGCTGTTAATTTACACTTCTGTGCCACAGTAAATAATACAACTGGATACAACTGAATGACAGTCACACAAAGATACGTTTTTTTTTTTTGTTTTTTGTTAGAAATGCTAAAAGCAGTTTTTTTCCTACAACTATCTTTATTCAGTTTCAAAAATTACTTTTGTAAGTACTATACCAATTAAGGAAAATAATTTAATAACCTAAACCTGTCCAAAACATTGATACACAAAAAAACAGGAAACAAGGCATTCAGTTTGCACAGCTTACATAATGGGTAAGAAATGTAAAAAGAACAAGAAGAGACCCTCAAATCTTATGTTAGATTACAGATGAGGCTATGATGTCATCATTTTTCGAAATGTTGCATTTTGCCCATCTACACAAACGCACAAGGATGCCATTTGAAAATGTTTTACTCTGGAACAAGTTTTCCAAAAGTATCCTTTACGGGCTCCAAAACTATACTTTCTTCATGGATGCAAAGCTGAAACAAAAACAAAAAACTCTAAATATTTGTGTAATTTAAAAAAAAGGATGTCTCATCTCCTGTGTCTGGAGAGGATTCTTAACTCAACATCTAAAGTGAGTTAACTCTTCTGACTTTTTTTTTTTTTTTTACGTTTTAAAAACATTTTTATTTCAAATTTACATCAACAAGTCTTAAAGGGGACCTCAGATGTATTTTTTAAATTTTTATGGTATTTCTGTGGGATATCCAGACCCTATTCCTTCAATTTAATGCACAAAATAATTATTAGATAATCAATTATACCCTTTTTAATTCTGCCATTTTTAACTTTCGTTTTGAACGACCGGTTTCTTGAAGTCCACGCCCTTCAACGATCTGTTCACGCCCTCTGTAACAGCCAGTATCTGTAATGTGTTGTTGTTTTAAAATTAGCTCTTTTTTTATTACTCATTTGACTTACTGTTAGTGTTAGCTTAAGATAACTTACCGAAACCCGTCTGAGCGCGCCGCAGTTTGCTGCTCCTTTTAGCATTAGACCACCCGAATCCGAAGCTAATGTTAGCTTGTTCCTCTTCCGGTTTTCGCCAGCTCCGCTCGTTGCACGCGATGAGATTTTGGGAGTTATCGCTGTTCCAGTGAAGACAACACAAAGTTCACCAAGTGTCTCCCGTAAATTAATCTGTAAGGAGAAGGTCCTCTTGCTGCGAGCCTGCTGCGAGGCTGCTGCAAGGCTGTACAGTTGAAGCTCCGCTCCATCGCGCCGGAAGAGGGTCCCGTCGAACCCGGTCCTTCCGCCTGTGGTCCGCTCGTTTAATTTTTGCCGGCTGCGCGTTGGCAGCGATCGCAAATACACTAAAAATTGAACTAAAACATAAAAATAACAATTATACTTTATTTATAAAGCCATTTAAAAAAACACAGCTGCAACAAAGTGCTGTACACATGAAATTAAGAACATATAAACAAAAGATGAGATGAAATCATGAAAAACAACAGTCATGTGTTTAATACAGAAGTGGGTTGAGCCTAACCAGGGGTTGCTAGGTGAGGGGCTGGACTCAGGTTTGATCTGATTGGCTGGCGGCTTGTGACGTCAATAAATGCAGGAAGTGTGAATCCTGGTGTATTTATCAAAAATAAATAAATCTACTTAGAGTAAATAAACCACTGGGTGCATTTTTTTGGCACAAGGACTGTTTTTTTATGAAGTAAATACCCAAAGTTTAGTAAAAAAACATTAAAAAGTGAATTTTGCATGTGTGGTCCCCTTTAAGTGATGCAATACGAAAGTCATCATGAAGAGTGTAGCCAGGTTAGCATTGGTTCAAGAATGACCAACTAAACTATGAAACTCTATTATCACAGAATCTAACTTCAGCACTGGGGGAGCAGAGTACCATGGGGCTACCGTCACACATTCTGTATGTTTGATTTAATCTCTCTCATTCAGTCATGTGGTGAATTCTAATGGCCTGCCGTTTCTTGCAGCTCACCACAGTGTCATCATTAATAAAAGGCACATAAGTCAACATCTTAAAATGCAGTTTGAAATGCAAACAATGTGTGCACGTTGAGCCGTTTGCTCACGCTGTTTGATCTCATATTGAAAGTCACTGAAAGACAACACAGTCTTCAACAAGCTTGTGTTAAAAGTTAGAGCTTGCAGAAAATAACTGCTCACGTGGCAATATGAGCATCCGTTTGGTTTAGCAAAAATGTGTAAGCATTATAATTAATTAAAATACTGTACACTGCTCTAAAAAGCTAACAAGATATTTATTATATCGTGTCATATCTATATTATTATAGGTGTGAAATGGAAAAGTGTTCATAGGGGAAATAAATATCTATATGCAGAAAATAATGAAAATTATCAACTTTTAATCCAGCAAAAATTCTAAGGACCATTAAAATAAAATACTCCAGCAAAGATAAGTCTTATTAAACTGGTCTAAAATCTTAGACTAATAAACTCTGAGTCAGAAAGCACAAAGATAAGATTCAGATACTATTTCACCAAGTTTGACCAACTCGGTGTTCTTACAAATTTTGTTGTTTTAAAGCTGCCGAACAGCCAACAGCTACCCAAGTTCAAGTATACAACAATGAAGTGATTGTATACCCTGATGCATGCTCAATAATCCAGGTAGAAAAATCCAAAAAAGCTAAGTCTGGTCATGATTGTATGTTTGTTCATTGGAACTTTTTTTATATATCCCTCATTGTGCTGACAAATGTATGTATGTTCAAATGCCATTTTTGGGTTAGGTGTAATGATTTAGGACTAAGGTGTGAATTCAGTTTAGTGTTAGGTTTAGGGTTGGGTATGTACTGCTTTTTGGGGTTTTCCAGCCGCATTCACTTTCTCCACAGTTGCCGCTCATCCTAACCAGCCACCAATCCATTGGAGGCCTGCTCTGCTGAGTAAACTATGTAAGCTCCTGCCAGATGTTCTTCCTAAACTTTGATGCCTTACATTGGTAAATAATAATAATAATTTTATCATGTCCTGGATGACTGAGAATCTTCACCAGAATATTGGTAAATAATGGTCAGCCAGTAAACTTGTTCCTAAATAGTTTGTCTAACCTTTGATTATCTTCTCCAGTCGACTTCCAAGTCATGTTCCTCCAAGTCTTCCAAGACCTCCTCATTCCTTTTGACTTTGCCTTGTCATCATCTCGTCCATTCAACCATCCAAACATCAACCAGAATCAGCAACTATCGAACAACAACAACAACCTGCTCCTCTTTCCAATGACACTCACCTCTTCTGGCTCATCTCCTCTCCTGTGGAAACCTAGGACCTCATCTCTCCCTCCTCTTCGGCTCTTTCTACAAAACAAACACAGAACAAGATCAACAAACTAAACATACTATTCATTCCAACCTGAAGAAGCACAAATACTTACCTTGTCTGTTTTCCCTTCCAGACCTGAATCATCATCACTTGTAAATAAAACACTTAACTTTTCTGTATGTCTGTCTTTTCCTCAGTCAGCTAAGTTGGAGTCAACACTGTATACCATCATGTTAGGTTTAGGGTAAGGGTCAGGAAACAATCACCTACTTCATCAGGACCAATATTCCTCATGGAGACCAACGCCTGATATTAGGGTTATGGTATGTGTATACAGAAATGAAGGGTGGTCAGAACATAGGCTTTGTGTAGGCAGTAGATTAGTGGCTAGTATAGCTTCACAACAATAAGGTCCTAGTTCAATTCCTGATTTATTTGGACTTGGAGTTTTCCAATGTGGAGCTTGCTTAGGTTTTCTCCCACAGTCTGAAACTATCCATAGGCTGCCTTCAGGCTCAGGCCTCCCTTGCAAAATAGATCTCAATGGGATTTGCCTGGTTAAATGAAGGTTAATAAAAATAAATAAGGATAGAAATACAAACTTGTGTTTAATTATTTCAGTGCCTTTATGGGTCGTTAAACTTTTCTCCACAGCTTATACTTTTTAAGTTAACTTAATGATTCTAAATTTGTTTTGTTTGCTATTATCAAGATTTGTTCGGTTAGTTCACTATAAAATTGAAAACAATAACTTGCATGAATAGGAAACTTTGATGCAAAACCCAGAGCTTGTGGGAATTTGCTGTTATTAATTTTACTGTAGAGTTGTGTGACACTACAAGACACGATGAAAAAATATAACTAGCCATGCAAAGTTAGCCCATTTAAACGCAGCTGGTATATGGTCACAAATGAGGAACACATTAACCATCTTTATGAGACACTGGTGAAGATTCTCAGTCATCCAGGACATGATCAATTAAAAAAAAGTCCAAGAATAAAACAACTGGAATTTATTTGTAACAGTCTTCTCATCCGAGGAGCTTTATCAACTCCTTCTAACTACATCTTTATAAAAAAATATTGTGCAGATTTTGTTTCTTATTTTATGGTTTTATTTATTTATTTGCAACTAGTACCTTGTGAACAAACACTTTATTTTGTTGAGTTTTTAGCATGTAGGAAAAAAACAGACAAAGAAGCAGGAGAAGACAGAAAGGGTTATGATGCTCCACCATCTGGGCCAAGGTGTCAGAATGCAGTGGAGTGTGATGGAAAGCTTCATCCAGATACCTCAGGGGTTAGCAACAGAGGCAAAGCTCTCATTAACATCAAAGCTAATCAGATGCTGAAACATGACTCTTTGCGACCCGTGGCGGTGTATCAATATTTTCTGTTGTAATGAGGAAATGATGACCGAGTGGTCCAGGCAGATCACCGCAGACTTTTTCGAAGAATATTTCCAAGATTTTTCAATGCATTTTAGTTCACACATTTATTCCCTCTTCAGCCAAAACTTCTCTGTAATTCAGCTATTTTTCTATGTCAACCCGCAGAATGTAATTTATGTATAAAAAAAATAATAAAAAAAAACTCTTCCTGGAATTCAGTCGGTACAGTACGTGAACGCATTTCACTTGTTAAAAAGGTATGCTAAACATTTTCAGCCCATAGTGATCGCTGCATCTTTAGTTTTTTCATGTTTCTTTTTTGGCAACGCACTGTAGTGTTTCGTAGAGCTTTGAATAAAAACTGCTCTTTTACACGGTTCTTAGTTCACCTGAACTTTTGACTGCTGTATAATTTTACCAAGCTCACATGCATTAACTCCATAATAAAGCAATGATAATAGGCTGTGCACACAATCACATAGGTCACGTTGACTCAGAAATACAATATTATTCATTTCTGTTTAACACTTCAACAAAACACATTAATAAGGAATGAGACGAACTGTTTCATATCTGTGTGTTGAACTCAGAAATTAACTGTCTCAGAAAGCTTTTCATCCAAGATGAAGTCTTTGTTAAAATTGTTTGGTGAAATTAGAAGCAATTATCAAAGGCATTGATTGGCTTTGTATAATGATATAAATTAAACCTGGTTCTTTACAAGCAGTGCCAAATGTTGCTTTGCATTGTGTTTTGTTTTGATTTTGTAAATTCAATAATATCTAGTGTTTATTTGTTTTTGGATTAAAGGTAGTCCTCGGGTTACGACGGTCTCGAGTTACGACGTTTCGGGGTTACGTCACGTATCTCATTAAAAAAATAAATACAAAAATAAATACCAAAAAATATATATTTTGAAAAGCCAGTTCCGGTTGTACTTCCTGTTTGACGGTAGAAGTAGCAGTAGCTTGATGCAGCGGAAAAACACAGAGAGAGACCCGCTCTGGACCGAGTTTCACTGCACAAACAGCAAAGCAGTGGAGGTGGAGACCTTACTGGACAGAGGTTGACGGCGGTTTTACAACGAAATACGGCAGATTGACCGAGCTGATGGCGGTTTTACGTCGTAAACAAAAGGTGCGGTGTCACCTGACGGGAGAAACAGCGAGCTGGACCGGAGATGCGACGAGCTAACATAGCCAAGAGCCAAGATGGCGGGTGAGCAGAGTGGATGTTTTTAGTCAGGCTCCTGCCAGTACTACCTCCAAAGGAGTATTTGAAGAGCTTGTACTTGCAGTTTTTTGCGCTGGATGTGCAGAGAGGAGCGCTGAAAAAGCTGCGGAAATTGGACTGGAACATGCGATTCAGAATTATGAATCTACAAGCCAACGTGTCCGTGAGTTTTTGCCGAGAGTTAGCCTAGCGTAGCTACAAACCGGGCTAATCAAAGCTAACCGAGCTGGGTCACCGTAACCGGGTGCCGTAGCTGCGAGCTTCGTTAACAAATTAACCGGAAAATACGCTGGTTTGTTACGAAGAAAAGCGGGCTGGCACGCTGGAGGTGCTTTGTTGCAGCAAAAGAATACAACAAAGCACGCTACAGTGGTAGTGCGGTGGTACACGTGGGCCGAGCGCCGTGAACACTGCCTGGAGTTTGTGGGCCGAGCGCCGTGAACGCCACCTGGAGTTTCGAGCTGGGCCGAGCGCCGCGAGTGGGCCGAGAGCGGGCCGAGAGCCGTGAACGCCGCCTGGAGTTTCGAGCTGGGCCGAGCGCCACGAGTGGGCTGAGAGCCGTGAACGCCGCCTGGAGTTTCGAGCTGGGCCGAGCACCGCAAGTGGGCCAAGAGCCGTGAACGCCGCCTGGAGCTTCGAGCTGAGCCGAGCGCCGTGAGCAAGCTGGAGGACCGCCGCCTGAAGCTTCAAGCTGGGTAGAGCGCCGTGAGAGAGCCGGGGGACCGCCGCCTGGGGCTTCGAGCTGGGTCGAGCGCCGTGGGCGAGCCAGGGGACCGCCGCCTGGGGCTGAGCTGGTGTCGGAGCTGCGCCTGGAGCTACTGGAGCTACGTGCTGTGCTAACTGGGCTACATCGGATCTAGCAAAACCTCTTCGGATAATAGAGCTGATTGCTGCAGGCTGCTGAAACCGTGAGTCCTGTTCTAATAACTGCTGATCTGGGTGCACCATCGTTAGGCCTGTGAGCCTCGTGGAAGGACCACGTGGTTCAGCAAACAAACCAGAGACCTGCTACCATTAGATTACAAACTCTGTAAGTATGACGAGAAGTAAAGGACAAAAGTCACTAGACTCTGTAAATATGAGAAATAGAGGACAAAAGTCACCAGAACCGGAGGGAAACAACTCAGTAGAAATGCAAGACTTTAAAGAATCACTCAACTTTATGAGTGGACAAATAGAAAATTTAACAAAAAAAATGGATTCCCAGGCCGGTCTGGTTAAAGAAATAAGAGAACTGAAAGAACTGATAATTAGCAAAGACCGGAGGGAAACAACTCAGTAGAAATGCAAGACTTTAAAGAATCACTCAACTTTATGAGTGGACAAATAGAAAATTTAACAAAAAAAATGGATTCCCAGGCAGGTCTGGTTAAAGAAATAAGAGAACTGAAAGAACTGATAATTAGCAAAGACAATAAAATTGCTGAACTAGAACAAAAAATAGAGGATTTAGAACAATACACAAAGCAAGACAACGTGGTGATCTCAGGACTTGATGTTAGTAATTGTCGGACACATAAAGGAGCTCCTAATAACAGTGACCTAAATTAGTATGAATCTCAGGAAGAACAAGAGACTCTGGAGGAACATGTAGTTACTTTCTTACAGGACATGAACATTAACATAGACTATGGAGACATTTCGTTTTGTCACACCCTGCCCAGTAATTCACCTAGATTCAAACTGTCAGTAGTCGTCAAGTTCATTAGCAGGAATACAAAAAAATATGTTATGCAGAATAAAAGAAATCTGCAGGGATCAAAAGTTTACATAAATGAACATCTAACCAAAAAAAAAAAATGGAAAAATTGCAAAGGAAGCAAGGTAGTTAAAAAAGAAAAACAAAATAGCATCAACATGGACAAGAAATGGATACATCTTTATCAAAACAAAGGAAGGGTCTCAGCCTAAAATGATAAAAGAGCTGACGGATCTGGATGAACACAGGAGATGAAAAATTACAAATCAATGAAGCAACTCACACTCAAAATGGATAAAATATACAGTGAAATGAACAAATACATTAGAACATGACAACATACGAAGACTCAGAACCTAAAATATATAATGTTGAAAATGTGATTGATGCAATTTTTTTCCTGTAATAAAAGATAGCGAATATTATAATGAAGAGCAGTTTAATGACATCAATATATCAAATGGAGTTCTCTCTATTATTCACTTTAATAGCAGAAGTATAAATGCAAACATATCCAAAATAACAGATTACTTAAAACAGTTAAATAGAACTTTTACGATAATAGCGCTGTCAGAGACATGGCTCAATGATGATAACACAAGTAATATTCACATCGAGGGGTATGAATTATATCATATGAACAGAAATAATAAAAGAGGTGGTGGAGTCGCTCTATTTGTCAATAATGAAATAAAATGTAAATTAAATAGTGAAATGTCAATAATAGTTGATAATATTATGGAAATGATAACAATAGAAATAATAAACAAAAACGATAAAAACATAATAATAAGTTGTGTATATAGATCACCAGGAGCAAATATAGAAATATTCACTGATAAAATCTTGGAGCTAATGGAGAAGAGTTTTAATAAAAATTTTTTTTTGTGTGGAGACTTTAACATTGATATGGGAAATAAAACAGATTCAAATAACATAAGCACATTTATAAACTCAATGTACAGTTTAAATATGTATCCATTGATATCAAAGCCAACAAGAATTACAACTCATAGTGCCACAATAATTGATAATATTTTCACAAATATAACAAATGGGGACGTGATAGGTGGTATCTTAACGACCGACTTAAGTGATCATTTACCAGTTTTCACAATCTATAAAAATGATCAAAGCATCACAAAAGCAGTCACAATGAAGAAAAAGATCATAAACACGTCAAAAAAAGTTTTGGAAAAATTGAAAGAGGATCTAGATAAACAAGACTGGAATGATGTGTATGTTGATGATGCGAACAGAGCATATGATGAGTTTATGAATATCTTGGAAGCTCTGTATGAAAAGAATTGTGTGCAAACAAATTACACAAAGAGAAATACGATTGATCAACCATGGATGACAAAAGGGTTGAGAAATGCTTGTAAAAAAAAGAATTATTTGTATTCATGTTTCTTGAAATTGCGAAGTCAGAGCGCTGAAGAAAAATATAAAAAGTATAAAAATAAATTAGTAGGGATTATAAGGAAACATAAGAAAGAATATTATAGTAAATTATTAGATAAAAGTAATGGTGATATGAAAGCAACATGGCGAGTAATGAATAGTGTCCTGAAGAATCATAAAGCAAAAACTGGTATTTCAAAATATTTTGTAAAAGACAACGATGAAATTCATGATGAAAATGAAATTGTAAATGGATTTAATCAATATTTTGTGAATGTTGGATCAAGCCTTGCAGCTAAGATACCAAAAGTAGATAAAAATGTGATCCACTCAATTACAGGTTGTGCAAATAGTATTTTTCTAAATGGAACTAACAAAGAGGAAATAATGAATGTAGTAAAACATCTTACAGACAAGAGATCAAAAGACTGGGTGGACATGGATATGATGTTTGTAAAGGACATAATGAGCCATGTTATTGAGCCGTTCACATACATATGTAACTTATCATTTTCAACAGGAATATTTCCAGATAATATGAAAGTAGCTAAGGTCATTCCTCTTTTTAAAAATGGTGATAAATGTGTGTTCAACAATTATAGACCTATATCCTTATTACCACAGTTTTCAAAAATTCTTGAAAAACTATTTGTGAACAGACTAGATCAATTTATAGATAAACAAAATATTCTAAGCAACAGTCAGTATGGGTTTGGATTAAAAAAAACTCTACATCAATGGCTCTCATGGAATTAATGGAACAAATAACTACTGCTGTCGATCAAAAACAATATTGTATCAGTATTTTTGTTGATTTAAAAAAAGCATTCGATACTATTGATCACACCATTCTCCTTGAAAAACTGAACAAATATGGTATTAGAGGACCAGCATTACAGTGGGTATCTAGCTACTTAAAAGATAGGAAACAATTTGTACAAATAAATGATGTAAGATCTGACCTCTGTAATATCACATGTGGAGTTCCCCAAGGCTCTGTACTTGGACCAAAGCTTTTTATTTTATATGTGAATGACTTGGTAAATGTGTCAGGACTCCTTAAATGTGTACTTTTTGCTGATGATACCACTTTTTTCTGTTTAGGTGAAGATATAGAACAAATGTTGGAATTGATAAAGACAGAATTTGTCAAGATACAAACTTGGTTTAAAATAAATAAATTATCATTAAATCTAGAAAAAACTAATTACATGATATTCGGTAATAAAAAGAAAACTGTTGATGTTCCACTCAAAATTGAGGATGTTGAGATTTGTAGAGTGAGTGAGGTGAAGTTTTTGGGTGTTATCATTGATGACAAACTGACATGGAAACAACACATAAATTCTGTAAGAATAAAAATAGCTAAATCGATTGCAGTACTGTACAAAGTCAGAGACCTATTGAATGATAAAGCTCTGTATTTGTTGTATAACACA
>JBBPBX010015233.1:8376-37075 GCA_038048925.1 Garcialebias charrua | reverse complement strand
ATGGCTCTGTTACCCTTGCTCTGCTGAAATTCAAATTCAAGCTCTGTTTTTATTGGCTGATTCAAATTCAAGCTCTGTTTTTATTGGCTGGTTAACGGTGGGTCACTGTGGCTTTTTAGAAATGCTTTTAGAGAAGCAAGGGGACAATAGTTTTTTTCAGAGATTACTTGTCTAAAATCAGTATGTCAGGAGGTAGTGACAGAGTGAAGAAATATGTTAAAAATATATTGTTAGAAAAGTTGCATACAGCTCCTTTAACATCTGAAGGAATCACTCTAAGTGCTTGGTAAGTAAACAGTAATATGACTTCTCCAAAACAGTCTATAATTCAAGTAATGAAGAACATTTAACTTCAAATGCACCCATCTTAGCAGAGCAGCTTAAGGCCTGTAGATAGACCCTGACTAATAAGTGAACTCTAAACAGAAAGTCTACTCTGCAGACCAAGTGAGCTACATTCTCCTCAGATTTTTGTTTAGAAATAGAATCTGATCGACGTGCTCTGGGAGAAGTGCACTTCTCTGCGCAGTGATGATATCTCCAGCGGTGGAGAAGACTCTCTCTGAGGATACACTGGTGCCAGGGATGCAGAGGTATCTAGAAAAGCTAAGTCTGGTCCTCTGGACATAAAAAAAGGTACGATACTTGCACATGAATATCGATTTTTTTCTAGGAAAGAAAAAAATCAATATATATCGCAATATCAATATTATTACACAGCCCTACAACACATCCAGGAAGCATGAGATCCTGAGGACCCCCTAATGCATGTCAAACTCAAGGCCCGGGAGCCAAATGCGGCCCTCATTGACATCTTATGGCCCCCCAAGATGATATTTTAAATGTAAAATCCTTTTATCACTTTAATTTTTTTCAATAATCTTTGATTATGATGTCTAAAATGCAACCGAGAACGTCAAATGAGACCAATCAAACTCTTACTGAGGAACCTGCAACCAAGAAAAGATGTTATCTAACTTGAGTTAACGTAGATTCTGAAACCGGCCCTTAGTTTGAAAAAGGTTTTTAATTTTGGCCCCTTTTGTACGCGAGTTTGACCCCCCTGCTACGACAAGCTCGTCAACCCCTCTGAGACAGAGACACGTCCTCCACAGTCCATGGTGAGGTGTCCACAGTCCAGGACAGAGAAGATCCTCCAGACCTGTGGTGGAGACTCAAACAGCAGCAACACAAACGATAGAAGAACCCTGGTCTTCAGGTCCAGGACAGGGGACACTCTGAGGACAGTAATGTGCAGAATTCAGGCAGAGAGGAGGTGTCCTCAGGTTCTGACACCAAACGACTTAAAACCTGGACCTGATCAGAACCGAGGACGTCTTTGAGAAGACAAGTCCAGTTGTCTTCTATGAGCAAGTCTGGACAGTCTGTGTGGACCGAGAGTGTCTCTGAATGTTGTCCTGCAGCTGAAACCACACACATCTGATCAGAACCTGAGCACCTGGTCTGAGGCCAGCAGGGGGCGCTGCAGAACCAGAGGACCCGACAGAACCTGGTTCTGGACTCAAACGTGGATAAGATTCACTGGAACAGAACCTAAATCTGCACATTTTAAATGTCTAACAGAAAAACTACAAAGTTTTTATTCAGTCTCGTGACGTTTCATTTTGTTGTTGTTGTTGTTTACTCTCTCTTCAGACAAGATTCAGTCAGCTGACACATCTCGTGACACTTCCGGTCCAGAACAACGCTTTGATCGAACTAATCACTTTCCAGCTACAAAGAAAAACTTTACACGTTTTTAAAACCGAACAACCGAACCAACGGAGCTGCTCTCTCACGCTGAAGCGGGTCAGAACCGGAAACCGAACCGTTCCAATCAGCAGAATTTGTTTACCCATCAATGAACCCGCGGTTCGGTGTGAGAAATCACCTGTTCACCTCCAACCCGGTTCCGACTGGGCCGTGTAGAACCGGAAGTAACGGAACTAAACAAACTAACCCGGGTCAGAAACAGTTTAAAGTGACCAGAACCTCACCTTCATTTTCGAAGTCCACCTGGTCTCGCGCTCACCGCCGCAGACTCGGAGGGTCACGTGACAGTCAGCTAGGTTCCTGTGTGGTCACGTGCCATCAGAGATCCCGCCTCCGATGGCTTTGATCCAGAACTGGACCGGGTTCAGGTTGTCATGACAACAGATTCAGAACCAGATCAGGTATGATCCTTGAGAGCCCCTCATACCTGGACAGGTGTTCAGAACCGACACCGGGTTCTGTTCCTGTGAGGCCATCAGAACCAAAGTCCAGTTCCAGACCCTGGAACTCTTCCTGAAGCAGAGCATTCATTCAACCTTTATTTATACAGGCTAGCCTCGTTGAGTCACGGGGACTCATTTACAAGAGGGAGCTGTCTCACTCACACCAAACAACCATCCACTCTCACACTCACACCTAGGGTCAATTTAGAGTCACCAATCAGCCTAACAAGCATGTCAGCAGGTCAGAAATGTTGGAGTCAGACTCCCCACCATCACAGACATCTACACCTCCAGATGCAGGAAGAGCCACCTGCATCATGAAGGACCACACTCACCCAGCACACTCACTCTTTGCCCCACTCCCCTCAGGAAGGTTAAGTAGAACCACTTGTCTGAGGAACAGCTTCTACCCTGAAGCTATTAAGACTCATGAATAACCAGAATCATCACTGTGAAAAACCACGTTGCTGTTTATGCATACTCATGTTCGTGCTGCTGTTCAGCATATTTTTAGTTGTTTTTCTTAGTTCATATCTTAGACCTTATTACCGGTACTGTTTTTCTTTTACATTTTATTGTTGTGTGTGTGTGTATATATATTTATATATAACTGGGACCCTGTGTATACTTCATTAAAGCTGCTATATGTAACTTTTCTAACAATATATTTTTAACATATTTCTTCACTCTGTCGCTAGACTGATGTTAGAGGTAATCTCTGAAAAAAACTTTTTTAACCAGCCAATAAAAACAGTTTGTAACCAGCCAATAAAAACAGAGCTTGAATTTGAATTTCAACAGACCATGGGAGAGCAGAGCCATATATGGCTCTGAGGGGGAGGGATCAGAATGCTTTGCCTGTTGAAAGTGCTGCGTTCTACAGAAACTGCAGACTGAACCTTTAATGACAATAATCTCTAACACCATTGTCACGTGACCGTCCGATGACGGAAGCTTCTGACGTCATCGCTGCGTTTTCCTTTGTCCCTGAAGCATGTTGGGTTGTGGGTTCTCTGCCCACACAGGAGTTTCTGCAGGTTCTAGTCCGGTGGTTCTGTTGGTCTGGATCAGATCCTAAGGTGCATCAGCTGCTGCAGGATGAAGTTTCCGTTTTATAATCAGGGACGGTGGTGCAGGTTGAAGTCGCAGGTTCAAATCCCCAGTAGGGGTGAACGATTAATCGCATTTGCGATTATCTCGTGATATGTTAAAACGCGATTCTCTAATCGCACGGGCTGCGATTTGACTGGTCACGTGACTTGGTAGTGAACCGCTCTGGCCGTGTGCAGCTCTGAATGGATGGAGCAAGGAGACTGTGCTCCAACACAGTTGCTTCAGGCTCGACAGAAGTCATTAAAGTTATAAATTCAGGTAAGTTAGCTCGTGTAAACGTGTATCTGAGCTTAGACGCTGAGACACCGAGACTGCGGGAGATAGAGCGCGAGCTGGTCATGTGACCGCCGGGTCTGTTTTGACGGTGCTCTGTTAGCAGCTAGCTCAGCAAGCTAACGTTCTGCGTGAAAAAGCGCATTAATTATCTGATTTTAAAAAAAAACAGTTGTGTCGTTAGTGATATGAATTAATACAGAACCAGTAAAAATAATCGCATTTTAAATCGCAATCGCAATTTATAGAAAAAAAAAAAATTGCAATTAGATTATTTTCCAAAATCGTTCAGCCCTAATCCCCCGATCATTGTGACAGCAGCCGACAAGAGGAACCTAGTCAGACCCAGGTAGACTGAAGGAACTGGATCTGGACTTGCCCTGATGGAAAGGTGAGTCCAGTTCTGTAGGGAGGTGTTCTGGACAGCTGGAAGGAGTCCTACCAGAGGAGCTGCAGGTGCCTGGACCTCCCTGATCTGATGCTGCCCCGAGACCCGAGTCCAGAACCAGATGATGGACAGAACCATCTGAACATTTCTGGTCTCAAATCATATTTTGTGATTTCAATACAAATGTGTCTCAAAAACAGTTTTTCCTCAACAATTCAAAAATAAAACCTTCAACCTGTGATTTCAGGTCATGTGACCTCCTGCTGCAGGTGTGAAATTGTCCCCGCCCCCTGACTCCATTCATTACCATGGCAACACCCAAGTCTGAGAAAACTTTATTAAAAAACACAAACTTGGAAGGAAGAACAAAAATAAATCTATACAATGAGGGAAGGGGCGGAGCTTCATGGTCTGGGAGGTGGCCTCATTCCTGGAGGGGGCGGTCCTAGAAACAGAGGTCATAAAATTAGCTCACAGTGGGTGTTGAGTGGCTGCTCAGTCTCCATAGCAACAGCTCACCTCTCATCCCAGGAGGCGGGGGCCTCATGCCAGGAGGGGGCATCCCCATGGGAGCGCCACGACCCGGACCGGGAGGCATCCCCATTGGAGGGCCCATCGGGGGCCGCATGCCGGGGGGCGGGCCCATCATACCTGCAGGCGAAGAGCCAGAGTTAGTGACATCACTAACAGACTGCGCAGGAACCGACCTCAAACCAGAGACCAGGTTCTGATCCAGAGAAATTCAAAGGAAACAGAACCAAAAACAGAAGAAACATGTTCACAGATGGATTCGGCCCGTTTCTATTAAACCAGAACTTGTTACTGATCCAAAACCCGCGGTCCTGCTCTTCATCAAGAAACAGAACACGACAGGTTCTAAGAGCAGAATCAAAGACCAGATGGTTCCAGAAAACCAGAACCAGAACACTCCTCGTAACCGGGCCGGATGGGTCAACCATGAGATGTTCTGATTCTTTAATACATGATGTTTGAACCAGAACCAAGCCTGGACCTGGACACAGCTCACCTGGAGGCGGAGCTCCACGGGCCATCGGGGGCATAGCTCCTCGTCCTGGAGGGTACTGAGTCGGCGCCCCGGCGATGCTGGCTCCTGCGGCGGCGGCAGCGACCGTCCCTCTGCCCTGCGGGGTCATCACCTGACCCAAACAGAACTCGTCAGAACCAAACGCACGCCCATACACACCTGACCCAAGTGCGTCATCGTGGTTACCTGCTGAGAAGGACCGCCCACTCCTCGGACCGGACCCGCCAGTCCGGCTGGAGCCTGAGGCATCGGAGCTCCTGCCGGAACGCCGCCACCCGCCGCTCGGCCCATACCTGGACCTCCGGCCACGCCAGCCAGGGGGACCCGGGCGATCCCAGTCTGAGGAGAGGTCAAAGGTCAGATTAACTCGGGGTTAGATCTGAGGGAGGTCAAAGGTCAGATTAACTCGGGGTTAGATCTGAGGGAGGTCAAAGGTCAGATTAACTCAGGGTTAGATCTGAGGGAGGTCAAAGGTCAGATTAACTCAGGGTTAGATCTGAGGGAGGTCAAAGGTCACATTAACTCAGGGTTAGATCTGAGGGAGGTCAAAGGTCAGATTAAACTCACATCTTTGGGGGGCGGGCCCTCCACCGTCATGGAGACCAGGTTCTCCCCTCGCAGCAGAACCAAACCCAGAACCCTCTTCTCCTCACGTTCCGGCTGCTTCGTGTTTTTTGGCCTGAAGGAAGAAACAGAGTTCACGGTGCATTCACTGACCAGTCAAAAATTAGACTTTTGAGTGTTGAACAGATTCTGGGGTTTAAATTTCTAAACTAGACACTTAATAAAACTTAGTTTGAAAAATAGTTTATTCACATCTTAAACAACCTGACAGGCATATAGACAGGAAGTGGGTGGAGTCTGCACCTACTTGATCTTCCTGAACTCGTCGCAGTCGCACAGGATCAGGTTCATGTGTTTGTCAAAGGCCTTGAAGGTCCCGATGAAGATCCGTCCGTCCTGCAGGATGCACCTCATCCTGAAGTCGATGTGCTGCAGCATCTTACTGCTCTTTCCCACCGTCTGAAAGCCAATCACAGAGCAGCGCCGTCAGAGAGCCAATCACAGAGCAGCGCCGCCAGAGAGCCAATCATAGAGCAGAGCCGTCAGAGAGCCTCACCTCTGGACGACTGACTTGTATTTAACATGTAAAGGTGCAGTCTGCAGTTTCTGTAGTGCAGTCTAAGTTTTCTAAAAATATATTTTTAACATATTTCTTCACTCTGTCACTATCTCCTGACAGACTGATGTTAGACAAAGTAATCTCTGAAAAAAACTATAGTCCCCTTGCTTCTCCAGGTGTTACTAAAAGCATTTCTAAAAAGCCACAGTGACCCGCCGTTAACCAGCCAATAAAAACAGAGCTTCTCACTTCTCACGCCCCTAACCCACGCCCCCGCCTGTCCCAGCCCCAGCGGCCGCGCAGGTTCTCGTTGAAATAATTGCAAAGCGATGCAGGACTGTTTTGTATGTGACACAAATGTATTAAATTCCCCTTCTTCATCCCTGATCTGGACTTTTCTTTTGTTTTTTTGCCAAAAGTCAAGTGATCGCTTCCTCCTCCGCTGACTTCATGACTGAAATGAGGAAATGAATGAATTTGTCATGAGCGAATTAAACTCTGGTTCAACGTGGCTGTGCGAGGCACAGCAGATTTCCTCGTGTTCTGGTGTGCTGGACCAGCGCTCCGTGTTTTTATTTTTTAGAACGTTTTAACTAGGCATGTAACGGTTGTAATGGGTTTACCGAACCGTTTCGGTACAGCACGTTCGGTTCGGTCCACCTGCGTACCGTTTCGGTTATTTTTTCACTCATTAAACGTTCTTAACAGGGGAATATATGCACCGCGGAACAAAATTTCCGGTGCGCGTTTCAGCACGGAGCTATTTTCGCGTGGCACGCGCAGCATTTAGCCGTTAGCATCTCGTGCGGTCTCCTTCTTGTTAAAAGATGAGCGCACGCGCAGCTTGTGTGGACTTTGTTTCATGAAGACTCTGCAGCAGCTGCTTGAGTGACGCAGCAGCAACACGTCACGTGAACGCGCTGGAAACTGTCATCCGAACGTGAACGAAGAGCTGCATTAAAACTCCTTCATCAGGTAATCACAGCGGTCCAGAGCAATAACACAAGCTGTATGAGTTTTTAAATCACTGAATCTGTCTGAACGTTGTTATACAGGTAGTCCCCGACTTACGAGCGCTCTTACTTACGAGGTCCCGGACTTACGAGCATGCATCTCATTAAAAAAAAAAAAAAATAATAATATTTTTTTTTTTTTTTTTTTTTTTATATATATAAATGAATACATGTACAGTACTGGACAGTCACCAAGAACTTAGCCAATCCTAACACAGTTAAAAAAAGTGAAGGAATAAGTTGAATTGTCTCCCTTTCACATAAAGGGAGCAAGCTCCCTATGGAGCCTGCAGGGAGGAGGGAGACAATTCAACTGACTCCTTCATGTTTAAAAACTGTGTTAGGATAGGCTAAGTGCTTGGTGACTGTGCAGTACTGTACATTTATCTATTTATAAATAAAAAACAATAAAAAAATAAAAATACTGTATATACTGTATATTTTAATAAATAGATAAATGTACAGTACTGTACAGTCACCAAGCACTTAGACTATCCTAACACAGTTTTTAAACATGAAGGAGTCAGTTGATTTGTCTCCCTCCTCCCTGCAGGCTCCATAGGGAGCTTGCTCCATTTATGTGAAAGGGAGACAATTCAACTTATTCCTTCATTTTTTTAAAACTGTGTTAGGATTGGCTAAGTGCTTGGTGACTGTCCAGTACTGTACATGTATTCATTTATAAAAAAAAAAAAAAAAGTAAAAAAAAAAAAAAATTTTTTTTTTTTTTTTTTTTACTATGTGATCCTACTTACGAATTTTTGACATACGAGCGCCCCCTAGGGACGGAACTCGCTCGTAAGTCGGGGACTACCTGTATGCGCAGGGTTTAAAGTTACTGAGCGTCGCTATGAGACATTCATCATGTCAACACTTCAAAAAGTTCAGCTCTTTATGAAAAAACTAACTGATGTTGTCAACAAGCCCTGGACCAGATTAAAGCCCTGCCTGCCATGATGATGAAGAGTGAGAGATTCAATTGTTCAAGAGGTATTGTTTTATTATTATCTAAATAATCTTTTTTTTTTAAATCATAATCTTATTAACTTGTTTTTTTTTAATCTCTTTTGTTTTTTATTTCCAGTCTGTGACAGAGGTAAATCCACCTGCAGCTAAGTGATGACTGAACTGAACTCTGAACTGTTCCCACAGTCCCACCTGTCCCACCAAGAAGAAGTTGTGAGTACAGTAATGAGGACAAATACAGCCACACTGCTGCTACTGGACAAAAACTTGATTAGTTAGATTGTAAACAGTCTGTTGCTGCTTATTGTTCTGGTTCTGACTGTTATTGCATTTATTAAGATTTTTATTATTGTTCATATAGTTTATTTATTGTAGAGTGCTGTTTATTTAAAATATCATCCAAATGGGTCACTTTTATTTATTACTACAATACAATACAAACATATTTTTGGCACATTTTCAAAATAAACATTTTGTAAGTCTTTATTTTGTAAAAAAAAAAAAATTTGTACCGAAAAAACCCCGAAAATAAACCGAACAGAGCTCTCCTTGTAGTTGAACCGAACCGAAATGTGATTTTAGCGTACCGTTACACCCCTAGTTTTAACATATAAACACAGAGCTTCGCAGCGGCTGCCACAGGAAAGGTAAAAACAAATCCCATGCGAATAGGGTTTTAGACAGTGCTGTCAGAGATCATGTGTGTCAGGCAAATGATGCACCGCGGGACATGAACAATGGTAAAGGTCAACCTCGGTGAAGACGTCGTCCCCGGGGCAAACACCGACTCGATCATTTTGAAGGGTACAATAATACACAGCTGGAGCTCTGGGACAACACAACACGTGACCGGGCTGAAGTCATAAAAAAGTGGCGTTCCTGTGCAGGACGCATGCCACAGATTCGGCTGCATTTTTATTTTTAAACTTGTTAGCCGTCAGCTAAACAATTTTCCTTTGTTGTCCCCCAGAAGTGAAGTGAGCCCGCTGCTCCACCTGGGTGCACCTCAGGTGTGACGGGCAAACTTCAGAGTCAGAGAATCTTTAACATATTTCTTCACTCTGTCACTATCTCCTGACAGACTGATGTTAGACAAGTAATCATTGAAAAAACTACAGTATACAGTAGTCCCCTTGCTTCTCCAGGTGGTACTAAAAGAATTTCAAAAAAGCCAGTGACCCGCCGTTAACCAGACAATAAAACAGAGCTTCGCACGCCCCTAACCCACGCCCCCCCCCCACACACACACACACCGTCCCAGCCCCAGCGCACGTTCTCGTTCATAGGATTGCCAAGCGATGCAGGACTGTTTTGTATGTGATACAAATGTATTAAATTCCCCTAGCCTGGTTAAAACCAGACCCTGTCCTTCACTTTGCTTCAGACAAGGGTCTGGACTTTTTCCATAGAGAAACGATTCTTGCTGGAGGCGTTGCCTCTGCTGAGGAACAAAACCATTGGATATTTTGAACAGGGAAAGCATTCTGCTCCCTCCCCTCAGAGCCACCCCCCGTGCTCTGGTGAACTTGACTGACAACTGCTCCGCCTCCTGCAGCTTTTCTCTCGCTGCGCAAATTCTGTGTTTATATGTTAATAAAACATTTTAATAAAATAAAACCATGGATCGCTGGTCCAGCTCACCAAAAGACCAGAAAATCTGATGGGACTCGGTCAGCAACGTAAAACCCGAGTTTAATTCTCGTGACAACCTCAGCCATTTCCTCCTTGTTCATTTCACTCAACGGAGGGTGGAGGAGAAGGAGGAGGGAGCGATTACAGGTAGTACCCGACTTACGAGCGAGTTCCGTTACAACGAGTTGCTCGTAAAGCGAAAATTCGTAACTTGGAACGGCCGCCACGTGTCTCGTAAGTCCGGAATTTCGCTCGTAAGTTGGAACGGTTTTGCTAGCGCGACTACAAACACTCGTTTTTCATCGAAAAACTGCTTACGAGTGCATAAAAATGATCGGAAACGTGTGTCCACATGTTTAGCTAACGAACTGTGGTGAAAAAACACAGAAAAACTCTGTATTTTTTGCGTTTTTTCCAAAAATTCGCCAGCTCGTAAGTCCGGAACCTCGTAGGTCAGAGCGCTCGTAAGTCGGGGACTACCTGTACTTGACTTTTGGGAAAAAAAACAAAAGAAAACTCCAGATAAGGGATTAAGAAGGGGAAATTAATAAATTTGTGTCACATATAAAACAGTTCTGCATCGCTTTGCATCGCTTTGAATGAGAACATGCGGCTGCTCGCTGGCTGCGCTGGGACAGGTGGGGGCGTGGGTTAGGGGCCAAAAACTCCGCCCCTTCTGTTCTCTGATTGGTCCGAACAAAAATCTACCGGAGAAATCCTTGTCTATGGGACAAATCCCAGACTGTGCAGTGAAGGGAAATGAGAATTGAGCGGAGCTGTGCAGGAAGGCGAGGGCCAGGCTAAAATTCCCCTTCTTCATCCCTGATCTGGACTTTTCTTTTGTTTTTTTGCCAAAAGTCAAGTGATCGCTTCCTCCTCCGCTGACTCCATGACTGAAACAATGAGGAAATGAATGAATTTGTCACGAGCAAATTAAACTCGGGTTCAACGTGGCTGCGCGAGGCTCTGCAGATTTCCTGGTGTTCTGGACCAGCGCTCCATGTTTTTATTTTATTTTTAAGAACGTTTTATTAACATATAAACACAGAATATGACAGCGGCTGCGACAGGACATGCAGTGGAGGCGGAGCCAAGGAGGCTGAGCTGAATTTCAGTGAGAGCAAGGTGGAGCAGAGCCATATATGGCTTTGAGGGGGAGGGACCAGAATGCTTTCCCTGTTGAAAATTTTTCTAAGTGCTGCGTTCTACAAAAACTTACAGACTGCACCTTTAATAGAACGTGTCATATTAAACGTTTACATTTGTCCCATCGGAGCCGACTCGGCCAGAGTCCACTCCAACAGGAACCATAGATCAGCTGCCACTGTTGCCACTGTCGTCCTTGCAGTTCTGCTCACTGAACAAACACGACCCAACAGAACCTCTTGGCTTGGTACAGAGGCACACCTGGGTCTGCAGGACTGGACTCTATGTTTACACGCCACAGAAAGGACCGGCAACTCCGGGTCACCAGAACCACGTCCGAGTCCTGATGGAGTCTGCAGAGCCACCTCTGTTCCTGGCTTTAACCAACCGTTAACCTCACAGATCAAACTTCTCACTTGACAGGAAGTGGACGGAAGGTGGCGTCACCCGACAGGAAATGGAACCATTTGTTGACCATTACAGCTCAAAGAAACATTTTAACACATTGTTAAAGTTGAAACCACATAAACGGATTCATGTGAAAAGGTTCTGTTCGGACCTCTGGTCCGGTTCCTCTTCAGGTTTTGTCATTTGTTTTTTCAGCTTCTTGCCGGTCAGAGGACGTGGTTCTGGTTCTGTTCGGCTTTAAAGGTGCTATGTGTAACTTTCTGTAGAGGCAGAACTTAGAAATATTTTCAACAGGCAAAGCATTCTGATCCCTCCCCCTCAGAGCCATATATGGCTCTGCTCCCCCTGGCCCTGCTGAAATTCAAATTCAAGCTCTGTTTTTATTGGCTGGTTACAAACTCTGTTTTTATTGGCTGGTTAACGGCGGGTCACTCTGTGTTTTTAGTGTTTTTATAAATGCTGATAGAGAAGCAAGGGGACTATAGTTTTTTTCAGAGATTACTTTGTCTAACATCAGTCTGTCACTCGGTAGATAGTGACAGAGTGGAGAAATATGTTAAAAAATATATTATTAGAAAAGTTACAGACTGCACTACAAAGTTACATAGTGCAGCTTTAACTAAATTCCTTTGAAAGGTTCGGGTCACAGAATGACTTTACTTTGAAAGGTTCGGGTCATTTGTAAGATATTTATGTAGATTGGTCCTGGGGTTTTGATCTACTCAGAGACGGGATCATAATGAAATTAGGACCCGGTTCTGACTGGGTTAAACTGGACCAACAGCTCTAAAAAGAGTCTCCCATGGATTCGATATCTGCTTGCTACATCCTGCTAGCTAGCTTTAAACCCAGCTAGCTTTCCGCTCCTCTGTATTCTGACGTTGACCCTTATTTGTCTTTAGAAACTGATTAATTTGTCGTTTTGATGCAGCCGGACTCGGTTCTGGTAACAACGTAAGAATAAAGTTTGTTACAGAACTCTCGGAACCGGACCAAACAGCTAACGCTCCGGCGCGGTTCTGACCGGTTAAACGTCCCGCCGACGTTGGCAACATCCGCTCAGAAAACACAGAAATAAACCCCGAACCGGACAAATACCGGGCTCCCCGCAGGCAGAACCGAACCGAACCTCCGGCTGGAAACACTCACCATGTTTGCGGCTCTGATGGCTCCGATTCTCGCCGGATTCACCAGAACAAAATTAAAAACTGGCCCTGACGCAGGCCTCTTTCTCACACAGAACAGGAAGTGACGCAGACTAGCGTCCTGCTCCGGAAATACTCCGTTTTTTTAAAATATATAAATCTTTATTAGGTGTAACATTGAACAAATGAACAAAGCTAAGGGCATTGTTCAAATAAACACATTAATAAAGTGCACAAATGAAATGTTTAACAGCTTTTTGGTTCTTCGAGTCAGAGATAATGTCGATGTTCTGTTCAGACTCCTTTTGGATCGCCAGAAAAGACAGAATCAGAATAATGAAGGGATGATTACTTATAGATAATTATTCTGTTATAGATAATTATAGTTTGAATTGATTGTTTTTAAAAAGGGCAGATAAAATAAGATTTTTTTTCTTCCTTCTGCTCCCTTTCATTTTATATTTTGTTTTCATATAAATATGTGATTGTTCTGTATTTTACACTAAAATGAATAAATTCTGAATTAAAAAAAAAATTAGATTTATGATATAGAGTTATTTCTGGTTGTTGCTGTTGGCCTCATGGAGTCCAAACAGAACTTTGGCCCAAACTAAACAGAATTCAGAGTCAGTCTTGGTTTGGATGAGCTGATGTGTGGCCAGAACTGATTCAGGTTCAGAACCGCTCACATATAATGTGGATTATTTATACTAACAAAATCCTGCTGCTGTAGACGGTTTCTATCAGACAGAATAAATCAATATGACGATCAGTGATCAGATCATTAACTAACAGGGACTTTGAGGAAAAAGAATCTGATTCAGTTCAGGAAAAACTTTCTTAATCCCAAAGGTAAATTAAATGTGGTTGTTCCTGGTTTCATCAAAGAGTTGTTCTATCCCAGGGTCTGCAATCTGCGGCTCTGGAGCCACATGCAGTCCCTCTGCAGCGGCTCTTTCAAGCTTTACTGAAATAAAACTATTTTATTGGTTGTTATAACATAAAAGGGCTAGTTTGAGCAGTTTTCCATGCATCCATTATCTTTTACCCACTTCTTCCATTTTGGGTCAAGGGGGTCGCCGGTGCCCATGTCCAGCAATCACTGTGCGAGGGGCGGGGGACACCCTGGGACACCCTGGACCAGTTGCAAGTCCTTCACATGGACACATAGAGACAAACGAGACAAACAACCATTCACTCTCTCACTCACACCTAGAGACAATTTTTTAAATAAAATGTGTTCATTTTTAAAAAAATACAATACAAAACAATACCATAAATGATAACGTACAAAATATATAAAAATGAAAGGTAGCAGAAAGAAGAAAAAATCTTATTATATCTGTCCCTTTTTTCAAGCAATCAGTTTAAACAATAATAATCTTCCAGTAACAGAACAAAATGAATAACTCTTTCTAATTTTTCTAACTCTAATACAATACACATTACACTACTTCATGTATTTTTTTTAACAATTCAGTTTTGATCATTTTCTTAAATGTACTGTACACATTGACTTGGCATTTTTAACTTCATTCTCCAAACCATTCCATAATCCAATTCCCTGGATTGAGGTAGACCGTCCCTTTAAACTGGTTCTGTATTTTGGTTTTACAAATACTGTATGTCTGTCCCCTATAACAACTTTGTCTTTTAACAAAATGTATTTGGATATTTAAAGGTAATGTGTTATTCTGAGCCCTATACATAACGGATAAAATATTATGATCTACCAGATCATGGAACTTCAATAACTTCAGTTGATAAAATAATGTGCTTGATGGATGACAGTAATGTTTTCTAGTGATAATTCTTACAGCTCTTTTCTGTAAAACAAAAATAGGCTTTGTGATTGTTTTACACGCTTTCCCCCAAACATCAATACAATAGATTAAGTGTGGAACAATGATTGTGTTATACAACAAATACAGAGCTTTATCATTCAATAGGTCTCTGACTTTGTACAGTACTGCAATCGATTTAGCTATTTTTATTCTTACAGAATTTATGTGTTGTTTCCATGTCAGTTTGTCATCAATGATAACACCCAAAAACTTCACCTCACTCACTCTACAAATCTCAACATCCTCAATTTTGAGTGGAACATCAACAGTTTTCTTTTTATTACTGAATATCATGTAATTAGTTTTATCTAGATTTAATGATAATTTATTGAGTTTAAACCAAGTTTGTATTTTGACAAATTCTGTTTTCATCAACTCATATCTTTACCCAAACAAATAAATGTGGTATCATCTGCAAAAAGTACACATTTAAGGAGTCCTGACACATTTACCAAGTCATTCACATATAAAATAAATAGCTTTGTTCCTAGTACAGCGCATTGAGGTACTCCACATGTGATATTACAGAGGTCAGATCTTACATAATTTATCTGTACAAATTGTTTCCTATCTTTCAAATAGCTAGATACCCACTGTAATGCTGGTCCTCTAATACCATATTTATTTAGTTTTTCAAGGAGAATGGTGTAATCAATAGTATCGAATGCTTTTTTTATCCATCCATCCATCCATCTTCTTCCGCTTATCCGGGGTCGGGTCGCGGGGGTAGCAGCCTAAGTAGGGAGGCCCAGACTTCCCTCTCCCCAGCCACTTGGAGCAGCTCCTCCGGGGGAATCCCAAGGCGTTCCCAGGCCAGCCGAGAAACATAGTCCCTCCAGCGCGTCCTGGGTCTTCCTCTGGGTCTCCTCCCGGTGGGACGTGCCCGGAACACCTCACCAGGGAGGCGTCCAGGAGGCATCCTAACCAGATGCCCGAGCCACCTCAACTGGCTCCTCTCGATGTGGAGAAGCAGCGGCTCTACTCCGAGTCCCTCCCGGATGACTGAGCTTCTCACCCTATCTCTAAGGGAGAGTCCAGCCACCCTGCGGAGAAAACTCATTTCAGCCGCTTGTATCCGAGATCTTGTTCTTTCGGTCACAACCCAAAGCTCATGACCATAGATGAGGGTGGGAACGTAGATCGATCGGTAAATTGAGAGCTTTGCCTTTTGACTCAGCTCTCTCTTCACCACGACAGACCGGTACAGCGCCCGCTTCACTGCGGACGCTGCACCTATCCGCCTATCGATCTCACGCTCCAGTTTTCCCTCATTCGTGAACAAGATCCCGAGATACTTAAACTCCTCCACTTGGGGCAGGACCTCCTCCCCGACCCGGGGAGATATATGCAGATTTGTTCCTGTCTTTGATGCTTTTTTTAAATCAACAAAAATACTAATACTGTACAATATTGTTTTTGATCGACAGCAGTAGTTATTTGTTCCATTAATTCCATGAGAGCATTGATGTTTTGCTCTAAACCCACACTGACTGTTGCTTAGAATATTTTGTTTATAATTGATCTAGTCTGTTCACAAATCGTTTTTCTAGAATTTTTGAGAACTGTGGTAACAAGGATATTGGTCTATAATTTCCATCAGTCTGCATGTTTCTGGTCTGTGGGAGGAAACCGGAGTACCTGGTTTCCTCCGGGAGTACCTGGAGGAAACCCATGCATGCACGGAGAGAACATGCAAACTCCACCCAGAAAGGCCCCCAGACCAGGATTGAACCAGGGACCTGCTCACTGAGAGGCAGCAGCTCTACCAATTGCGCTTTAGTGGTTTTCCTGTAATTTATTTAGCAAATATATAAATAGTACTAGAAACATTACAATGAGTAAAACATACTTGATGATACAGTTGTTTACTGCTGAGCTAAAACAGTAGCTAAGGCTTTCCAGTTACTGCAATCCACTTTTGACATCATCCAGTCAGATTTGTTCCATCTCAAACTTGTCCTAAATGCTGATAAAACAAAAGGGATGTTTTTTTTCAAATAGGAAGGCGGTTCCAGCAGATCCTCCTCTGATTTTATCTTCAAATGGTGTCCCTATTGAGTTTGTTGATTCCTATAAATATCTGGGTATCCTGATCGATTCACATCTCTCTTTTAAACTCCACGTGGAAAACCTAGTGAAGAAACTGAAAGTTAAACTGGGTTTCTTTTTCAGAAACAGATCATGTCTAACACTGAATGTTAGGAAACGCCTTGTATCTGTGACTTTCCTTCCCTCCATTGATTACGGTGACATTCTCTACATGAATGCTCCTACAAGCACCCTGCGGATGTTGGATGTTGTCTATCATGGTGCACTAAGATTCATAACTGGCTGTGATTATCGTACCCACCACTGCACCCTGTATTCACTGGTTAACTGGACATCATTAACCTCACGCAGACTCTTCCACTGGTACATTTTCATCTTTAAATCACTTCTTGGTCTGCTGCCCTCATACATCTCCTCCTACATGTCTTTGCGTGAGTGCAGCTACAGTGTGCGCTCTCAGGACATGATTACCTGCAGTGTTCCGTCAGTGAGGACTGAACTTGGAAAAAGGGCCTTCTCCTACTCTGCTCCTGCTTCATGGAATATCTTACAAAAAGATCTGAAGCTCTCGACCTTGACTTCTCTAAATGGTTTTCAGAATCTGTTGGAATCCTGGCAAAAACCAATGCAGATTTGTTCCTGTCTTTGATTTTATACGTCTACCTTATGTTTTGCTAGTTTTTTGATACTTTGTTAAAAAAAAAAAAGTATTTCTTTCTTTTGTTTTTTTCTCTTTTTTGTTTTCTATTGTTTATTGTTTGTTTATTGTTTATTGTTTAAGGAAATTCTACCATTGCTGTTCATCGTTCTTTAGTTTTAGCAGGTCACTTTCGTAAATGAGCCCATGAGGTTCAATAAGATTTACCAGACTAAATAAAGGTTGAATGAATGAAAAATACTCACTTTCACTTTACGCTTTATTTCTTTAAAGTATAGGATTTTTCTACAGTTTAAAAAAATTCACATGATAGTTTATTGTTTTAATTTAGAAACTGGGCAAAAACTACATTCTTTTTTTCTTTTTTTACAAGAATCTTGTCTTTTATTTAGTCTTAGAGTGTAAAAACTATGAATTAATGTTAAAAACCATTAGATATTTTTAGTTTTATAAAATCGCCCCTACTGTCCAGAAAAGCTCCCTCCAACAAACTTCAAGTGGTCTGTGGGCCACCAGTTGTGAATCCCAGTTGTAGCATGTTGTGGCTCCGGACACGTTTAATTGAGTGAACGAAGGGGCAGAAATGGCTCTTTTGATCGTAAAGGTTGCAGACCCCTGTTCTAGATGCTGATGGCAGGAAGGATCTCTTGCAGAGGATCTGAAGAAGCCTCGGACTGAAGACATTCTGTTGTTGTATGACAGTCTGATGAAGAGGGTGCTGAGGGTTGTCTATAATGTTCTTCATTTGATGAAGAATCCTTTGTACAATCATCTCCAAAGGTTCTGGAGGAGTCCTGAGCCAGCCTTCTCTTGCTCTGGTGCTGCTACCCCAGCAGAAGATGGCACCATTCATCATGATCGATGGAAGAGATGGTTTCAACTTCTTCTCCCTCTTCTTTGCTCCTGCTCACACGACACCTTCTTTTCAACTCATCTGGGATTTGGGCTGAAGTTGAGATATTATTTGAGCTTTTGAGATATGCTGGTGTAGATTCTCAGTCGTCCAGGACATGATAAAGCTTTTGAGATGTTAATCCGCTGCTCCCGGTTGTAAAAAAACAAACACCTTAATGTTATGCATTGTAACAAATGTCCAAAAAGTAAAATGGTTTCAGTAAAAATCTTTCCAGCTGCACAGCATCCGATACCGGAGGAAATAATCATAAAAAGTGAGCTATGACCAGGAAAAATGTATTTCAAAAGCAATATGTCAGAATGAAGAGCTACAACAACACACACCTTGAGCAGCACAATTCTAGAATTGAACATATAGAATTGAACATAAGGAACTAAACATATAGAATTGAACATATAGAATTGAACATGTAGAATTGAACACCTAGAATTGAACATCTAGAATTGAACATATAGAATTGAACATCTAGAATTGAACAACTAGATTGAACATCTAGAATTGAACATCTAGAATTGAACATCTAGAATTGAACATATAGAATTGAACATCTAAAATTAAACATCTAGAATTGAACATCAAGAATTGAACATGTAGAATTGAACATCTAGAATTGAACATCTAGAATTGAACATCTAGAATTGAACATATAGAATTGAACATATAAAATTGAACATATAGAATTGAACATCTAGAATTGAACATGTAGAATTGAACATATAGAATTAAAAATATAGAATTGAACATATAGAACTGAACATATATAATTGAACATATAGAATTGAACATATAGAATTGAACATATAGAATTGAACATATAGAACTGAACATCTAGAATTGAACATCTAGAATTGAACATCTAGAATTGAACATCTAGAATTAAACATATAGAACTGAACATCTAGAATTGAACATCTAGAATTGAACATCTAGAATTAAACATCTAGTATTGAACATCTAGAATTGAACATCTAGAATTGAACATATAGAATTGAACATATATAACTGAACATATGGAATTGAACGTAGAATTGAACATCTAGAATTGAACATCTAGAATTGAACATCTAGAATTGAACATCTAGAATTGAACATCTAGAATTGAACATATAGAATTGAATATCTAGAATTGAACATCTAGAATTGAACATCTAGAATTGAACATATAGAATTGAATATCTAGAATTGAACATCTAGAATTGAACATCTAGAATTGAACATATAGAATTGAATATCTAGAATTGAACATATAGAATTTAACAGAATTGAACATATAGAATTGAACATATAGAATTGAACATATAGAATTGAACATATAGAATTGAACATATAGAATTTAACAGAATTGAACATATAGAATTTAACAGAATTGAACATGTACCTCCTCCATCTCCTCTTTCCCACCTCTCTTCAGTAGCAGCCTGGTGACACCCATGTCATCTGGACAACAGTGTAGATGATATTTTTCTTTACAATGACAAAACTTTGAAAGCTGTCACTTACCTGAGTGCCTCTTTCATCATCAGTCAGAGTCAGCCTGTGTAAAATGTCATCCACCTCGTCCTGCACTATTCACTTGATTCTCCTCAGAATCACTTGCCAGGTGAAATCTTTCAAACGACCCATTTGTCCAGTTTTAAGACTGGGTTTAAATCTTTCCTTTTTGATAAATCCTATAGTTAGTGTTGGGTTTTCCTGAACTGTCCCTTAGTTGTGCAGGCTACTGCTGGAGGACAAACTGAGCACATTTCTTCACGCTGCTACTGTCGTTACTGCTCAACCTGTTTTTCGTATTTGTAATTTTTTCTATCGCAACTTGTTTTTGTCTTTCAGGTTCAACATCTGGACCTGCCAGTCTCGTCTCTCCTTCCTGTTCTCTCAAACTCAGCCGGTCGAAACAGATGGCAGCTCGTCCTGACCCTGGTGCTGCTGGAGGTTTCTTCCTGTTAAAAGGGAGTTTTTCCTCTCCACTGTCTCCTTTATGCTTGCTCAGGATGGGAGATTAACGAAGTGAAGTCTCAACACAATCTGCTGCTTCCTAGATTCTTTTTTTTTATAATGTCTGTGAATGTTTTTAGACAGTTTTTGTTGGGACTTGGAGATAAACTGATTAGATATTTGCGTTAACGATCAGCTGAACAGGTGGACCTGATGATGACATGTCTGACCAGAACACATCCAGACTTCTTCTTCTTCTTCAAACCTTCTTCAAGGTCACAGAGATCTCTAGAGATCCAGTAGCCTCCGACAAGTCTCCAGGTCCGTCTAAAACCCGATCCAGATCAAGAACAGGTCCAGTCAGTCACAAAAAGCTGAATGAGTAAAAAGTGTTCTGGGGATCCAGCCGGAGTTCATCGAGTCTGGATCTGTGAATGTAAGGTTTATTACGTCACGTGATCAGACTCGTCCCTCATCAGGACCGTCCTTCATCCTCAGGCTGATCAGTGACGTCAGAATGACAATTTAGTAAGGATCAGCTGATTGGTCCTTCCATCAATCAGCTTCTCAGATTTCCCGCCTTTTCAGCCGTAGGACAGTTGCCATAGTAACGGAGCTCCGGCGGCGCGCCTCAGGATGAGCAGCTGCGGGAGCGCGCAACGAACACAGACGGCACTGATGGCGGTAAGCATCTGCAGTGACGTCACTTCGACCGCAACAGCCGACATTTAACGGAGTTTTGCTGCACGTGAGGTCACAACATCCGGTTCGGTTCGGTGTGGAAGATCAAACGAGCCACCGGTGCAGGACAACAACAGACTGAAGGGCAACATGTTGCTGCAACCGCAGACCACAACAACAGACTGAAGGGCAACATGTTGCTGCAACCGCAGAGACTCGACAGCAACAACAACTGACGGCAGGAAAGATTTAGCTCCGCCCCCAGCTGCAGGTGAGCTGCAGCACGTGTTCACCCAAACATGACGTGTGCGTCTGTCTCTGACCTGTCTGTCTCTGACCTGTCTGTCTCTGACCTGTCTGTCTCTGACCTGTCTATCTCTGACCTGTCTGTCTCTGACCTGTCTGTCTCTGACCTGTCTGTCTCTGACCTGTCTATCTCTGACCTGTCTGTCTCTGACCTGTCTGTCTCTGACCTGTCTGTCTCTGACCTGTCTATCTCTGACCTGTCTGTCTCTGACCTGTCTGTCTCTGACCTGTCTGTCTCTGACCTGTCTGTCTCTGACCTGTCTGTCTCTGACCTGTCTATCTCTGACCTGTCTATCTCTGACCTGTCTGTCTCTGACCTGTCTGTCTCTGACCTGTCTGTCTCTGACCTGTCTATCTCTGACCTGTCTGTCTCTGACCTGTCTATCTCTGACCTGTCTGTCTCTGACCTGTCTGTCTCTGACCTGTCTATCTCTGACCTGTCTATCTCTGACCTGTCTGTCTCTGACCTGTCTATCTCTGACCTGTCTGTCTCTGACCTGTCTGTCTCTGACCTGTCTGTCTCTGACCTGTCTGTCTCTGACCTGTCTATCTCTGACCTGTCTGTCTCTGACCTGTCTATCTCTGACCTGTCTGTCTCTGACCTGTCTGTCTCTGACCTGTCTATCTCTGACCTGTCTATCTCTGACCTGTCTGTCTCTGACCTGTCTGTCTCTGACCTGTCTATCTCTGACCTGTCTGTCTCTGACCTGTCTGTCTCTGACCTGTCTATCTCTGACCTGTCTGTCTCTGACCTGTCTGTCTCTGACCTGTCTATCTCTGACCTGTCTGTCTCTGACCTGTCTGTCTCTGACCTGTCTGTCTCTGACCTGTCTGTCTCTGACCTGTCTATCTCTGACCTGTCTGTCTCTGACCTGTCTGTCTCTGACCTGTCTGTCTCTGACCTGTCTGTCTCTGACCTGTCTGTCTCTGACCTGTCTATCTCTGACCTGTCTGTCTCTGACCTGTCTGTCTCTGACCTGTCTATCTCTGACCTGTCTATCTCTGACCTGTCTGTCTCTGACCTGTCTGTCTCTGACCTGTCTATCTCTGACCTGTCTATCTCTGACCTGTCTGTCTCTGACCTGTCTGTCTCTGACCTGTCTATCTCTGACCTGTCTGTCTCTGACCTGTCTGTCTCTGACCTGTCTGTCTCTGACCTGTCTATCTCTGACCTGTCTGTCTCTGACCTGTCTGTCTCTGACCTGTCTGTCTCTGACCTGTCTATCTCTGACCTGTCTGTCTCTGACCTGTCTGTCTCTGACCTGTCTATCTCTGACCTGTCTGTCTCTGACCTGTCTGTCTCTGACCTGTCTATCTCTGACCTGTCTGTCTCTGACCTGTCTGTCTCTGACCTGTCTGTCTCTGACCTGTCTATCTCTGACCTGTCTGTCTCTGACCTGTCTGTCTCTGACCTGTCTATCTCTGACCTGTCTGTCTCTGACCTGTCTGTCTCTGACCTGTCTATCTCTGACCTGTCTATCTCTGACCTGTCTATCTCTGACCTGTCTGTCTCTGACCTGTCTATCTCTGACCTGTCTATCTCTGACCTGTCTGTCTCTGACCTGTCTGTCTCTGACCTGTCTATCTCTGACCTGTCTATCTCTGACCTGTCTGTCTCTGACCTGTCTATCTCTGACCTGTCTATCTCTGACCTGTCTGTCTCTGACCTGTCTATCTCTGACCTGTCTATCTCTGACCTGTCTGTCTCTGACCTGTCTATCTCTGACCTGTCTGTCTCTGACCTGTCTGTCTCTGACCTGTCTATCTCTGACCTGTCTGTCTCTGACCTGTCTGTCTCTGACCTGTCTATCTCTGACCTGTCTATCTCTGACCTGTCTGTCTCTGACCTGTCTGTCTCTGACCTGTCTATCTCTGACCTGTCTGTCTCTGACCTGTCTGTCTCTGACCTGTCTGTCTCTGACCTGTCTGTCTCTGACCTGTCTATCTCTGACCTGTCTGTCTCTGACCTGTCTATCTCTGACCTGTCTGTCTCTGACCTGTCTGTCTCTGACCTGTCTGTCTCTGACCTGTCTGTCTCTGACCTGTCTATCTCTGACCTGTCTGTCTCTGACCTGTCTGTCTCTGACCTGTCTATCTCTGACCTGTCTGTCTCTGACCTGTCTGTCTCTGACCTGTCTGTCTCTGACCTGTCTGTCTCTGACCTGTCTGTCTCTGACCTGTCTGTCTCTGACCTGTCTATCTCTGACCTGTCTGTCTCTGACCTGTCTGTCTCTGACCTGTCTATCTCTGACCTGTCTGTCTCTGACCTGTCTGTCTCTGACCTGTCTGTCTCTGAGCTGTCTGTCTCTGACCTGTCTGTCTCTGACCTGTCTATCTCTGACCTGTCTGTCTCTGAGCTGTCTGTCTCTGACCTGTCTATCTCTGACCTGTCTATCTCTGACCTGTCTGTCTCTGACCTGTCTGTCTCTGACCTGTCTATCTCTGACCTGTCTGTCTCTGACCTGTCTGTCTCTGACCTGTCTGTCTCTGACTTGTCTGTCTCTGTATGATCTGTCTGTCTGACCCATCTGTCTCTGAGCTGTCTGTCTCTGACCTGTCTGTCTCTGAGCTGTCTGTCTCTGACCTGTCTATCTCTGACCTGTCTGTCTCTGAGCTGTCTATCTCTGACCTGTCTATCTCTGACCTGTCTGTCTCTGAGCTGTCTGTCTCTGACCTGTCTGTCTCTGAGCTGTCTGTCTCTGACCTGTCTGTCTCTGACCTGTCTATCTCTGACCTGTCTGTCTCTGAGCTGTCTGTCTCT
This sequence comes from Garcialebias charrua, assembly GCA_038048925.1. NCBI lineage: Eukaryota > Metazoa > Chordata > Actinopteri > Cyprinodontiformes > Rivulidae > Garcialebias > Garcialebias charrua. The sequence goes on along the minus strand of JBBPBX010015233.1, from coordinate 13,457 downwards.
GACTTGTCTATCTCTGACCTGTCTATCTCTGACCTGTCTGTCTCTGACCTGTCTGTCTCTGACCTGTCTGTCTCTGACCTGTCTGTCTGACTATGTCTTGTCTGTCTCCTGTATGATCTGTCTGTCTGACCCATCTGTCTCTGAGCTGTCTGTCTCTGACCTGTCTGTCTCTGAGCTGTCTGTCTCTGACCTGTCTATCTCTGACCTGTCTGTCTCTGAGCTGTCTGTCTCTGACCTGTCTATCTCTGACCTGTCTATCTCTGACCTGTCTGTCTCTGACCTGTCTATCTCTGACCTGTCTGTCTGACTATGTCTTGTCTGTCTCCTGTATGATCTGTCTGTCTGACCCATCTGTCTCTGAGCTGTCTGTCTCTGACCTGTCTGTCTCTGAGCTGCTGTCTCTGACCTGTCTGTCTGACATCTGTCTCTGACCTGTCTGTCTCTGAGCTGTCTGTCTGACATCTGTCTCTGACCTGTCTGTCTCTGAGTTGTCTGTCTGACATCTGTGTCTGACCTGTCTTTCTCTGACCTGTCTGTCTGACCCATCTGTCTCTGAGCTGTCTGTCTCTGACCTGTCTGTCTCTGAGCTGCTGTCTCTGACCTGTCTGTCTGACATCTGTCTCTGACCTGTCTATCTCTGACCTGTCTGTCTGACTATGTCTTGTCTGTCTCCTGTATGATCTGTCTGTCTGACCCATCTGTCTCTGAGCTGTCTGTCTCTGACCTGTCTGTCTCTGAGCTGCTGTCTCTGACCTGGCTGTCTGACATCTGTCTCTGACCTGTCTGTCTCTGAGCTGTCTGTCTGACATCTGTCTCTGACCTGTCTGTCTCTGAGCTGTCTGTCTGACATCTGTGTCTGACCTGTCTGTCTCTGACCTGTCTCTCTGACCCATCTGTCTCTGACCTGTCTGTCTGACCCATCTGTCTCTGACCTGTCTGTCTCTGACCTGTCTGTCTCTGACCCTTCTGTCTCTGACCTGTCTGTCTCTGACCTGACTGTCTGACCCATCTGTCTCTGACCTGTCTGTCTCTGACCTGTCTGTCTCTGACCTGTCTGTCTCTGACTATGTCCTGTCTGTCTCCTGACCTGTCTGTCTCTGACTATTTCCTGTCTGTCTCCTGACCTGTCTGTCTCTGACTATGTCCTGTCTGTCTCTGACCTGTCTGTCTCTGACTATGTCCTGTCTGTGTCCTGACCTGTCTCTCTCTGACTATGTCCTGTCTGTCTCCTGACCTGTCTGTCTCTGACCTGTCTGTCTCTGACTATGTCCTGTCTCCTGTATGATCTGTCTGTCTGACCCATCTGTCTCTGACCTGTCTGTAGCTCTGACCTGTCTGTCTCTGACCTGTCTGTCTCTGACTATGTCCTGTCTCCTGTATGATCTGTCTGTCTGACCTGTCTGCCTCTGACCCGTCTGTCTCTGACCTGTCTGTCTCTGACCTGTCTGTCTCTGACCTGTCTGTCTCTGACCTGTCTGTCTCTGACCTGTCTGTCTCTGACCTGTCTATCTCTGACCTGTCTGTCTCTGACCTGTCTGTCTCTGACCTGTCTGTCTCTGACCTGTCTATCTCTGACCTGTCTGTCTCTGACCTGTCTGTCTCTGACCTGTCTGTCTCTGACCTGTCTATCTCTGACCTGTCTGTCTCTGACCTGTCTGTCTCTGACCTGTCTATCTCTGACCTGTCTGTCTCTGACCTGTCTGTCTCTGACCTGTCTATCTCTGACCTGTCTGTCTCTGACCTGTCTGTCTCTGACCTGTCTGTCTCTGACCTGTCTGTCTCTGACCTGTCTGTCTCTGACCTGTCTGTCTCTGACCTGTCTATCTCTGACCTGTCTGTCTCTGACCTGTCTATCTCTGACCTGTCTGTCTCTGACCTGTCTGTCTCTGACCTGTCTATCTCTGACCTGTCTGTCTCTGACCTGTCTGTCTCTGACCTGTCTATCTCTGACCTGTCTGTCTCTGACCTGTCTGTCTCTGACCTGTCTATCTCTGACCTGTCTATCTCTGACCTGTCTGTCTCTGACCTGTCTTCTCTGACCTGTCTATCTCTGACCTGTCTGTCTCTGACCTGTCTGTCTCTGACCTGTCTGTCTCTGACCTGTCTGTCTCTGACCTGTCTATCTCTGACCTGTCTGTCTCTGACCTGTCTGTCTCTGACCTGTCTGTCTCTGACCTGTCTATCTCTGACCTGTCTGTCTCTGACCTGTCTGTCTCTGACCTGTCTATCTCTGACCTGTCTGTCTCTGACCTGTCTGTCTCTGACCTGTCTGTCTCTGACCTGTCTGTCTCTGACCTGTCTATCTCTGACCTGTCTGTCTCTGACCTGTCTATCTCTGACCTGTCTGTCTCTGACCTGTCTGTCTCTGACCTGTCTGTCTCTGACCTGTCTGTCTCTGACCTGTCTATCTCTGACCTGTCTGTCTCTGACCTGTCTGTCTCTGACCTGTCTATCTCTGACCTGTCTGTCTCTGACCTGTCTGTCTCTGACCTGTCTATCTCTGACCTGTCTGTCTCTGACCTGTCTGTCTCTGACCTGTCTGTCTCTGACCTGTCTGTCTCTGACCTGTCTATCTCTGACCTGTCTGTCTCTGACCTGTCTGTCTCTGACCTGTCTATCTCTGACCTGTCTGTCTCTGACCTGTCTGTCTCTGACCTGTCTGTCTCTGACCTGTCTGTCTCTGACCTGTCTGTCTCTGACCTGTCTATCTCTGACCTGTCTGTCTCTGAGCTGTCTGTCTCTGACTTGTCTATCTCTGACCTGTCTATCTCTGACCTGTCTGTCTCTGAGCTGTCTGTCTCTGACCTGTCTATCTCTGACCTGTCTGTCTCTGACCTGTCTGTCTCTGACCTGTCTGTCTCTGACCTGTCTGTCTGACTATGTCTTGTCTGTCTCCTGTATGATCTGTCTGTCTGACCCATCTGTCTCTGAGCTGTCTGTCTCTGACCTGTCTGTCTCTGAGCTGTCTGTCTCTGACCTGTCTATCTCTGACCTGTCTGTCTCTGAGCTGTCTATCTCTGACCTGTCTATCTCTGACCTGTCTGTCTCTGAGCTGTCTGTCTCTGACCTGTCTGTCTCTGAGCTGTCTGTCTCTGACCTGTCTGTCTCTGACCTGTCTATCTCTGACCTGTCTGTCTCTGAGCTGTCTGTCTCTGACTTGTCTATCTCTGACCTGTCTATCTCTGACCTGTCTGTCTCTGAGCTGTCTGTCTCTGACCTGTCTATCTCTGACCTGTCTGTCTCTGACCTGTCTGTCTCTGACCTGTCTGTCTCTGACTGTCTGTCTTTCTGATCTGTCTGTCTGACCTATCTGTCTCTGAGCTGTCTGTCTCTGACCTGTCTGTCTCTGAGCTGTCTGTCTCTGACCTGTCTATCTCTGACCTGTCTGTCTCTGAGCTGTCTGTCTCTGACCTGTCTATCTCTGACCTGTCTATCTCTGACCTGTCTGTCTCTGACCTGTCTATCTCTGACCTGTCTGTCTGACTATGTCTTGTCTGTCTCCTGTATGATCTGTCTGTCTGACCCATCTGTCTCTGAGCTGTCTGTCTCTGACCTGTCTGTCTCTGAGCTGCTGTCTCTGACCTGTCTGTCTGACATCTGTCTCTGACCTGTCTGTCTCTGAGCTGTCTGTCTGACATCTGTCTCTGACCTGTCTGTCTCTGAGTTGTCTGTCTGACATCTGTGTCTGACCTGTCTTTCTCTGACCTGTCTGTCTGACCCATCTGTCTCTGACCTGTCTATCTCTGACCTGTCTGTCTGACTATGTCTTGTCTGTCTCCTGTATGATCTGTCTGTCTGTCTGTCTGACCCATCTGTCTCTGAGCTGTCTGTCTCTGACCTGTCTGTCTCTGAGCTGCTGTCTCTGACCTGTCTGTCTGACATCTGTCTCTGACCTGTCTATCTCTGACCTGTCTGTCTGACTATGTCTTGTCTGTCTTCTGTATGATCTGTCTGTCTGACCCATCTGTCTCTGAGCTGTCTGTCTCTGACCTGTCTGTCTCTGAGCTGCTGTCTCTGACCTGGCTGTCTGACATCTGTCTCTGACCTGTCTGTCTCTGAGCTGTCTGTCTGACATCTGTCTCTGACCTGTCTGTCTCTGAGCTGTCTGTCTGACATCTGTGTCTGACCTGTCTGTCTCTGACCTGTCTCTCTGACCCATCTGTCTCTGACCTGTCTGTCTGACCCATCTGTCTCTGACCTGTCTGTCTCTGACCTGTCTGTCTCTGACCCTTCTGTCTCTGACCTGTCTGTCTCTGACCTGACTGTCTGACCCATCTGTCTCTGACCTGTCTGTCTCTGACCTGTCTGTCTCTGACCTGTCTGTCTCTGACTATGTCCTGTCTGTCTCCTGACCTGTCCGTCTCTGACTATTTCCTGTCTGTCTCCTGACCTGTCTGTCTCTGACTATGTCCTGTCTGTCTCTGACCTGTCTTTCTCTGACTATGTCCTGTCTGTGTCCTGACCTGTCTCTCTCTGACTATGTCCTGTCTGTCTCCTGACCTGTCTGTCTCTGACCTGTCTGTCTCTGACTATGTCCTGTCTCCTGTATGATCTGTCTGTCTGACCCATCTGTCTCTGACCTGTCTGTAGCTCTGACCTGTCTGTCTCTGACCTGTCTGTCTCTGACTATGTCCTGTCTCCTGTATGATCTGTCTGTCTGACCTGTCTGCCTCTGACCCGTCTGCCTCTGACCTGTCTGTCTCTGACCCGTCTGTCTCTGACCTGTCTGTCTCTGACCTGTCTGTGTCTGACCCGTCTGTCTCTGACCCATCTGTCTCTGACCTATCTGTAGCTCTGACCTGTCTGTCTCTGACCTGTCTGTCTCTGACCTGTCTGTAGCTCTGACCTGTCTGTCTCTGACCTGTCTGTAGCTCTGATCTGTCTGTCTCTGACCTGTCTGTCTCTGACTATGTCTGTCTCTGAACTGTCTGTCTCTGACCTGTCTGTCTCTGACCTGTCTGTCTCTGACCTGTCTATCTCTGACCTGTCTGTCTCTGACCTGTCTGTCTCTGACCTGTCTGTCTCTGACCTGTCTGTCTCTGACCTGTCTGTCTCTGACCCTGTCTATCTCTGACCTGTCT
>JBBPBX010015232.1:11871-47303 GCA_038048925.1 Garcialebias charrua | reverse complement strand
TATATATATATATATATATATATATATATATATATATATATATATATATATATACACTGTATTAAGAAATGAAGGGGATAAGGACAAAACAAGAAAAGCACTGCTTATATTTTTACAAAACACTAACATTAAAAGAAAAATAGATGTACTGTCCAGTTATTTTAAGAGACCATGAGTGTAACTGGTAACTGGTTGAACAGAGCTGCTTCTAGCCTCCTCACTGCTATTGTATTATTCAGTGGTGGGATGTAACTAAGTACAAATACTTTGTTACTGTACTTAAGTATATTTTTCATGTATCTGTACTTTACTTAAAGGAGCTGTATGTAACTTTTCTAACAATATATTTTTAACATATTTCTTCACTCTGTCACTACCTCCTGACATACTGATTTTAGACAAGTAATCTCTGAAAAAAACTATTGTCCCCTTGCTTCTCTAAAAGCATTTCTAAAAAGCCACAGTGACCCACCGTTAACGAGCCAATAAAAACAGAGTTTGTAACCAGCCAATAAAAACAGAGCTTGCATTTGAATTTCAGCAGAGCAAGAGCAAGAGCAAGCCTCAGAGTCATATATGGCTCTGAGGGGGAGGGACCAGAAATGTGTCTCTGTTCAAAATTTTCCTAAGTTCCACGGTGTTCCAGAAATTACATACTGAACCTTTAAGTAGAATTAAATGTGGGTACTTTTACTGCACTACATTTTACATGAAGCATCTGTACTTTCTACTACACTACATTTCTATAATGTTGTCGGAATCCCACTGTCTGCAGCCCTCTCCAAGATGGCCGCCAATTGACACCAGCTGACGGTCATCCATCTAATGAGGAGCTCCACTACTTAAGGCTGCAGTCCAGTGAGATCCAATACATAGTTCCCAGACACGCCCCCATACCGGCTTCCGCACCACATCTGAAGGCAGAGAAGGCAAGATTGCGAACTAACAGAGCAAATTATACGGACAAAAACACGAGCTACCACAGCTTCACCAAGGAACAACAGCAAAATGGCAGTGGTCGAGTTAAATGAGTTTGAGAAAGAAATCATGGCAGACGAATCAGACAACTTGTCACAAAGTAGTTACTCCGATATCATTAATTATTTAATTACTACAAAGAGCGCACACCGGCTTCACAGCACACCGGCTTCACAGCGCAGAGCTTCACAGCTTTAAATCCAAAAAAGATGTGTAAACTGTCTCAATCAGATCTAACCAGCTAAAAAAAGGTTTAACTAAAATAACACACAGCCAGCACAAACAGTCCAGGCTGAACACAGACCAGAACCAGCACTTTGAGTGTTACCATGTTGGAAGTTAGCATGTTGTTAGCATCTGGAGCGGAGGGTCCCTCGAGAGGTCGGACGGCGTGGATCCGTCGCGGCCGCGGGGGCACGTCCCATGGGACCGACGCGTCGCCCGCACGACTTGGCTCCCGTCCTCCTTCTCCCACTGGGACGGTCTCCCCGCCGGTCCCGGTGGACCGTGAGGAGGCCGCGTTAGCGAGATGCTAAGCTAGCCACAGCATGCTGTCGCTAAATAAAAAAAAAAAAAAAAACACAGCTCTAACACACAGACAGTTGTACTCTAACATTGTTTCACAAAATGATTTATGTAGAATATTTTGTTTACCGGCCAAAAGCACGATGTCTTCTGAGCAGATCCAAGCAGAGATGGGGCGGTTGTGAGTTTCTCCGATGAAATAAATCCTTCACGTTTACTTTTTTTTTGATTAAGTGAAACCTGCGCGTTGCCCAAACGTCTACCCGACTGGAACACCCACTGACACAACACGAAGTAACCATTGCAATTAATTAGAAATTAACAAAAAAAACAACGTGAAAAATGGACATCCAGTAGAACGCGCTCCAACTGCTGCTTAAGCCTCGGATATAGTCGCTCTTTGGTCCGCAAGCTGGAGCGCGCGTGCTGCGTGCGCACTGTGCATGCGTTTATAGTGTGGCACGGCAGCGCATGGCAAAGTGCTGTTCTTTTACTGACCAGCAGGTGGCAGTACCCTCTAAAACCTGTGCATATGTTGCAAGAAAGGGTGTAGAAGAAGAAATCTACCGTAGAAGAAGAACTGTTTGAAATCACACAACAAAAACAAATGGCTTTCCGCTCGCTCGGGGAATTTAATACATTTGAATCACATAAAAAACATTCCTCCATGCGTCGCGACGCCGTTTCCACGACCACAGCGGCGCAGACAGCTGCAGGCTCTGGCGTGAAGGCTGTCGGTGAGGTCCCTACCCGACCTGTCAATCAATTCGGCGCGCGCGCTAGGCTTGCGGAGCTTCAAAATCTGGGAGGTGCACGACCACGCGCGAAACCAACGCGCTGGCCAAAGCGCGGGGGCTTCGCGATTGCGTCACTTTGGCCGCGCGCCCTATGCGACGCGTCAACTATATCCGAGGCTTTTGCCTACCTGTGGGAGGGTCAAACAGGACAACCCACAGATGTGACGTCACATGGGAACTATGTATGCTGGAGCATTGTACCTCAATCGGTATTTATGACTTCAGCCAGTGAATATCAATCTGATAAGAGTTCTTACCTTTTGATCTTGTGTCCACAGTTTTGTGAATCCTTGGATCCTGATTTCCATCTGCCAGTTCCTGCCTTGTTGCCACTCGCTTGCCAAACCACTCTGGAGTTCTGAAGTCCTTTCAGAACCTCGACCCAACTTCCCCCTGTAAGATAACCAACAGAGCAACAGTTTTTGATCCACCTATCCCACCAGAAGGACCCTGACCCTGTTCTCTCTTCCAGGCACCCCAGAGACCCCAAGTGTTCCATTTATCACCTTCCATCCATCCATCCATTATCTTTACCCGTTTCTTCCATTATTGGGTCACGGGGGTCGCCGGTGCCTATATCCAGCAATCACAGTGCGAGGGGCGGGGTACACCCTGGATGGGTCGCAAGTCCATCACAGGGCCACATAGAGACATACAAGACAAACAATCAATCACTCTCTCACTCACACCTAGGGACAATTTAGAGTTACCAATCAGTCTAACATGCATGTTTTTGGTCTGTGGGAGGAAACCGGAGTACCCGGAGGAAACCCACGCATGCACGGGGAGAACATGCAAACTCCACCCAGAAAGGCCCCCGGACCGAGATTTGAACCGGCAACCTTCTCGCTGAGAGGCAGCAGCTCTACCAGTTGTGCCACCGTGCTGCCCCCATTTATCACGTGTACATAATAAACACTGTAATAATTGTTACTCTGAGTTGTGCCTCTGTTCTGGTCTCGTACCACTCTGGGTTCAGTCGGTCCTTACAAATGTGTTGAGTTACAAGTTACATTCACGTTGCAACTTTTTGATTTGTCGTTAGTTTGAGAGTAACTGATGTTGAGAGTTGGTCCACTGAATCACTGCAAAGTGGACAGGTAACATTAGACCTGCCTTCAAGAAGAGCTGGACCAATGATGTATATTCTTGTGTATAAGTCATTTAGCTGGGAGCACCCACAGCACCACTAACACACACAAAATGGATTCCACCACAAAGATTCATCCAGAAGATACACAACACCCATGGCTTTATTGAAATATTATTGAAAGACTATTGAAATATTATTGAAAGACTATTGAAAGACTGTTCAGTACAGCAGGACAGATTCTCTCTCCCTAAAGAGCCAGACATGGACTCAAAAACTTTGAAAACCAACTTCTTCTGAACTTGAACAAGAAATTCTTGCTGCAATATTAAAATGTGTCAGTTCATGGGATGTTAGGAGACAAGAGATTTCTCCAAATGTCTCGACACTCAGGTCCAAGTTTTGAAAATGTTGTCAGGAAGTTAAAGTATTGTTCATTGTTGATCCATTACAAGATTGACTAGACAATATTTTAACTAGAGTTGATGACAAACGAGTTGAAGTGATCTATTCCTTTGTTAGTTGTGTCTAATGCTCCTTTTTTCAAACAGACAACTTTTACTTAAATGTGTTTACTGCAGTTAAAATGACACATTGGTTTTATTTTGTGTTAAATAAAAACTTTCAAAGGTATAATCATTCCTCTTTCTTATTTTGCTTAATTGTATTTAACTCATCACTGAAATTCTGACACACAGAATCAAAAGTCCAAGTGTGAACTGTGTCACAGAGTAAACACAATAAAAACATGCATTATCTGCAGCATTGTTCATTAAAATGGCTCAACACTATTAATGTATTACAGAAAATATGCATACAGTACGCACACTTAATGGTATTGTAGACCATTGCATTAGTTAATACATTCAGCAAGTACTTTTACTTTAATACTTTAAGTATTTTTAAAAGCAAGTACTTATTTACTTTTACTTAAGTAAAAATATTAATATGGTACTTCTACTTTTACTAGAGTACATTTTTGTCTGTTTATTTGTACTTTTACTTAAGTACAGTGTTTGAGTACTTTCTCCACCACTGGTATTATTACAGTATTTGGGTACCGTATTATGTGGGTTATGCGGTGGCGACTCCACTTCTCAGAAACATCCAGGCTGGACCAGAGGATCCCCTCATCATCACCTCCTGCCATGTCCTCCTGTACAGTGGAAGAAAAATGTTTAAGGGCTGCTACAAACAGGTTCATAAAACCATCTTTGTTGGTAAATGCAAATGCTTATTGTCAATTACCATGTGACGTGTGCTGCTGACCACTTGACCAGGTCACCCTTGTAAAAGAGATCTCCATCTCAACGGACTCTACCTGGAAAAATAAAGGTGATTGATTGATATAGCAGACATCTGGTGAATATAAAAGTTTATATTGTCTGATATTTAACAGGTTTGACTTCAGCTCAACTTTTGTACACAAGCTTGAGTTAAAAACATGAACATCTGATAATCATAATATTAACACATGAACAACTGACAATCATATTAACACACAAACATCTGATAATCAAAATATTAATACATAAACACCTGATAATCATAATATTAAACACATGTTAAGTAAAAATATTAATATGGTACTTCTACTTTTACTAGAGTACATTTTTGTCTGTTTATTTGTACTTTTACTTGTATAAATAGAAAACACTTTTGTAACATCTAGTTGAGAGCCATATCAGTCAGGAATAGTAATAAGCATTAGCTGGGGGTTTGATTCTACCAGCAGTCACATGCTGAAGTGTTCCTGGGCAAGATATTGAACCCCTCATTGCCTCTGATGTGTATGAATGTGATGAAGCTCTGATTATTCTTTGTAGAGATCTAGTAGAGTGCATGAATGGGTAAATGAGGGCACAGATTGCTACTAAAGCATTAGCTGTCTTGTTAGCCGCTAAGGACCGCATCTTCAGCGATATGATAAACTGCTGCTTTATTAATGTCACGCTTCCTCTCTGTGTTCCTCTAAAAGGCACACAGCACAGCTAAATGAACTCTGAACCATTTCAAATAAGAAGACGGGACTGTCGTCTAGCTGTAGCCAGAGCCATAGAGAGAGAGAGTTGCAACACCCTTTGAACTTGCCGATAGGCTGTCACGTGGTTCATGCAGCTCTCAGTAGTTCCAAACAGCTCATCACTGTCAGTCAGTTTGAGCAGCAACTGGCGCAACATGACACAAAAATTGACTTTTCTTACTTTGTATGGCGTCTTTCAGTAATTATTGAGCTGTAACAATCAATCAATCAATTACCTTTATTTTACCAGTAGAGTCCATTGAGATAGAGGTCTCTTTTCCAAGGGTGACCTGGTCAAGTGGTCAGCAGCACATGTCACATGGTAATTGACAATAAAGTCAAAGTCAAAGTCAAAGTCAACTTTATTGTCAGATCTGCAATATGTACTGTACAGGACATACACAGGACCGAAATTGCGTTTCTCTCAGTCCCTCGGTGCAACAGTAAACATCTAAACATTGAAACACTGAAACATATAATAATAGACATAAGCATAAAATAGTAAAACTAACACTGTCCTGAGTTTTTTGCATAGTGGTATAAGAGTATGAAAATTTACACCAACTCTAAAACTAAAACATTAAACATTTAATGAACATAATACTGTCCTGAGTTTTTGCATACTAGTATAAAAAAGAGTATAAAAAGTATAACTAAAATAAACTAAAGGTTTCTAGCATTGACATTTGCAAAGTGGCAAAGCAGCGTATGAGTTAATGTACACAGTATATGTATGAGGTAGTAGTTGATGTTGTTATAGAGGCAAAAAGTGGCATATGCAGTAAGGCACATTGGGCATCCCTAAATAAGACCGTTCAGAGCACACTGTATATGTACCAGCAGTGGTGTAAATGTAAACAGTAGTAATTACATGTAAGCAGTAGTAATAAAAGTAAACAGTATTAATAAATGTAAACAGAGAATGTAAACAGTATTATGATTATAGGCAGTGATGTAATACAAACATTAGTGCAAGTATGAGAAGTAGTGCAAACTGTATGAGCACATGACCGAGAGTTTAGTGAATAACCCGTTTGATGACACAGAGTCCAGTGTTAAAATCTTTGTGTTGTGTGGTAATGTGTGAGAAAGTTTTAGTGTTAAGGCAGTTCAAATGGGAGGGGGGCAGAGCAGGCAGAGTGTTTAGCATCCTGACTGCCTGATGAACAGAGCTGTCTCTCAGTCTGCTGGTTCGAGCCTGGAGACTCCTCAGTCTCCTCCCTGATGGCAGCAGTCTGAAGCAGCTGTGTAGTGGGTGTGTGGGATCACCTGCCATGCAGTGGGCTTTCCGAGTGAGGCGTTTGCTGTGTAAGTCCTGCAGTGAGGGCAAGGAGGTGCCCACGATCTTCTCAGCTGCTCTCACAATGCGCTGGAGGCTCTTGCGGCAGGATGCAGTACATGCACCAAACCACGCATTTGCATTTAACAAAAAGAAAAAAGAAAACTACAATCACAATAAATAGATGTTGACAGTTCAAAACCATCAGGATAAGACAGACTTTTATAGGCATTATATATATATAAACAGACGGACATCAGTTGAGTAGATACAGTTAAAAGTCAACAATGACATCAACTACCTCATACATATACTGTGTACATTAACTTATATGCTGCTGTGCCACTCTTTGCAAATGTCAACGCTAGAAACTTCAGTTTATTTTATAGATTTACGTTTTTATACTTTTCATACTACTATGCAAAAACTCAGGACAGTATTACACTTTTATTATTTCATTTTATGCTTATGTTCATTGGGTGTTTGGTGTTTTAGGGGTGTTTGGTGTTTCAGTGTTGGTGTAAATTTTCATACTTTTATACTATTATGAAAAAACTCAGGACAGTGTTACACTTTTTTACTATTTTATGCTTATGTGTATTAAATGTTTTAGTGTTTAGTGTTTAGATGGTTACTGTTGCACCGAGGGACTGAGAGAAACGCAATTTTGGTCCTGTGTATGTCCTGTACATATTGCAGTTCTGACAATAAAGTTGACTTTGACTTTGACTATATTGGATAAGTAATGGTTAGAAACATCTGCAACAGTCAAGTTTCTTGATGACATTTTCTAATACGGTTGACATGAAGGATCCAGGAGAGATGAGTGTTGATAGTTTCAGATCTGTCTGTAAGTTGTTCCAGGCTGAGGGGACGACAAAGCTGAATGCTCTTTTTCCTAGTTCAGTTCTGACAGGAGGAACTGACAGGAGGACTAGATGGTTAGAGCGCAGGGAGTAATGACTGTGTGATGTTTGTATTAAGGAGGTATGGTATGATGGGACTAGGTTTAGGAGGGTCTTGTAGATGAAGAATATCCAGTGAGTGTATCTGCGAGCGCTGACCAGCCAGATTTGACGTAAAGCTCACAGTGATGATCTAAAAAAGCTAAGTCTAGTCCTCTGGACATTCAAAAAACAAAACAAAACAAAAAAACTGTAGAAACGTTTCGTCTTTTGTCCAAAAGACTTCCTCAGTCTGAGAAGCTGTGTTCAGCTCAGTCTTATAAATAGCACCCTCCCACAGTGGATCAACCAGTTGGCTGATGACAGCCGAAACCAGCTGCTCACATGATCAAGGAGGACCATCAGCCTGACAATGGATCATTAACACCCTAATGGTTGTTTGCTATTCACAGAGGGCTGAGTGATACTAGCAATAGTATAGTACTATTGCTATAATACTAAAAGATACTATTGCTATAATACTAAAAGTATAATACTAGTAATAGTATGAGCTAGTATCACTCAGCCCTCTGTGAATAGCAAACAACCATCAGGGTGCTAACGATCCATCGTCAGGCTGATGGTCCTCCTTGATCATGTGAGCAGCTGGTTTCGGCTGTCATCAGCCAACTGGTTGTGTAACACTGTGAGAGGGTGCTATTTATAAGACTGAGCTGAATACAGCTCTCAGACTGAGGAAGTCTTTCGGACGAAAGACGAAACATTTCTACAGTTTTTTGCTTTGTTTTGTTTTGTTTTGTTTTTTGAATGTCCAGAGGACCAGACTTAGCTTTTTTAGATTTTTCTACCTGGATTATTGAGCATGCATTAGGGTACTCACAGTGATGAGTGCAATAACTGGAGTCAGTAATGAACCGAAGGGCACCGTGATAAATGGAGTCTAAGGACTGTAGGTATTTTGATGCAGCACTCATGTACAGCACGTCACCATAATCTAATATTGGCATAAATGTTGCAGCTACTAATGTTCTCCTGGCTTTGCATGAGAAGCAGGATTTGTTTCTGAAGTAGAAACCTAGCTTCAGTTTGAGTTTAGTGGCCATTTTGGAGATGTGGGTTTTAAATGACAGTTCATTGTCAATGTTGAAACCTAGATACCGTATCTGTAGGTGAAGACCATTTCTATTTGTTTTCCCTCTTGGGTTCCAATTTGAGGTGGGTTCTCTGGTTGCTGCTTTCTGTTGGATAAAACCATGAACTTGCTTTTGTCAGCATTTAGGACCAGTCTAAGTTTTTGCAGACGTGACTGGATATATTAAAAGCATCCTGAAGAGAGGTGAAAGCTTGGCTGAGGGAGGATGAACAGCAATAGATGATGGTGTCATCTGCGTAATAATGGTGGGAGGCATTTGACAGATCACTACATAGATCGTTGATATATAAGGAGAAAAGAATGGGACCAAAGACAGAACCCTGTGGCACCCCTTTCACAACATCTAGAAACTGATTACTTAACTGATTACTGATTATTTCACTGACTATGCGTTTTATTACAGCATTTTTAGACGTGGCAGATGTATTTATTATTACAGTTAAACGAGACTGTAAACCCATTTGTTAGGAAAAAAATCTCTATGCAATACAATGATCAATATAGCCATTTCAACAGTGTTTTATAATGTTACACGTAAAAAAACAAACACAAAGCAGAGTAACACCTAAAGCTATTTCTGATGTATAACAGAGGATAACAGAGTTGATTGTGCTTGTAGCCTGACAATACTGTAAAATTGTAATTCACTGATTAAAATGTTAATTTAAATGAAACAGTTTCTAGTTAAAATCATAACTGGTGACAAAATAAGTGTTAATTGTGCAAAAATAAATTACCACACAATTTATTATAAAATATGTAAAATGTAAAACAAGCTTTTATAAAGTACTTTCCTACTATTTACAGTATACTGTTTATTAATTATAAAAATGTTTATTATATATATATTATATATTGGGCAGCACGGTGGCACAAGTGGTAGAGCTGCTGCCTCTCAGCGAGCAGGTCCCCGGTTCAAATCCCGGTCCGGGGGCCTTTCTGGGTGGAGTTTGCATGTTCTCTTCGTGCATGCGTGGGTTTTCTCCGGGTGCTCCGGTTTCCTCCCACAGTCCAAAAACATGCATGTTAGGCTGATTGGTAACTCTAGATTGACCCTGGGTGTGAGTGAGACAGGTCCCTCTTGTAAATGAGTCCCCGTGGCTCAACGAGGCTAGCCTGTATAAATAAAGGTTGAATGAATGAATGAATGAATATCATCTCAAGTCAGCAGGAGCAACATCACCATGATCACAACAACACAAACTGAGTGATGTCATTTTAATCTGCACAAACATTTTCAACCAGAGCTCAAAATGTTTAACTGTCAAAGAAATGTGCAAGGAAATAAACTAATATCACTCTACAGGCACATTTTGAGAGAGGGCACTTCAAAGACACAGTCAGGCCGCGTGAGACTGAAGGAGGTTCCAACCGTTTGTGTTCATCGCCCAGAACCAAATGAGAAGTCCAGCAGAACTTCCACTGACCAGAGATCACACATATTGTTCTAAAGTTGCTGTTTTTAGTTTTCTACATTCACCTTATAATCTAGCTGTTTTTGCCATCTTATTTTAATCTGTTTATTAAAAATCTGTGTGTCTCCTTTATAACTGTATATTGTTGTCACTGTTGTCATCATTCTTTGTTAAAATCAGCTCTCTCTTATAAATAAGTCATAAAGGCTCAATGGGATTAACCTGCTTAAATAAAGGTTGAATGAATAAAGTAAACTTTGGTACGAAAGGTGTTAAATAATACACGTCATATTTTTATTGAACAATAATCTTCATGCTAACGGTGCCATTGTAATTTCAGAGATTGAGTAGAAATAGAAGTGAGGTGAGTGAGATGAGGGAAAGATGAAAATGTAGCCTCAGACGACAGGGATGATGATCCAGGATCGACAGGACCAGGAGGATGGATCAACAGGCGATGCAATCAGGGAACAGAGATGAAAAACTTCAGGGAACAATTAGAACACCAAAAAAATTACAAAAGCAGGATAGAAGAACTTCTATCCTGGCTACAGCAAACTGGTTGGTCCACTTAAGTTGTTTACTTGGTGGGATAGCTTCAGTTTGCTTTGGACTGCTCTGACTGACGAAGCCCTCTGGAGTGAGGGTGAAACGTTTCTACTAAAAAGAAATTGTCCAGATGAACTGATTGAGAATGAGCGGGTTCAGATATGAAAATTAACAGTTCTGTGAAGAAAAATGTTAATGGAAAATCTAAAAAAGCTAAGTCTGGTCCTCTGGACATTCAAAATACATATATTGGGGTATATTTGTATACCCCAAAATACATTACGGCAAAGACTGGTTCATCCCAAAGATCCAGTCCCCCGGCACAAACAGAGTAATATTGTGTATGTTGTTCAGTGTCAGGAGGGTGATCAGTCTTATATCGGGGAAACTAAACAGCCACTGGCCAAAAGGATGGACCAGCACAGAAGATCAACATCATCAGGTCAGGACTCTGTGGTCTACACTCATCTCCAGGTCAGAGGTCACTCTTTCAGGGATGAAGATGTTCAGATCCTTGATAGAGAGGAACGATGGTTTGAGAGAGGAGTAAAGGAGGCCATCTTTGTGAAAAGAAACCGTCCATCATTAAACAGCTGCAGGCCACAAATAAAAAGAATCAGCCCCATTTGTTCTGCTTGTAAAAAAGACACACTAACAGAAGCAGGTCTCAAAGAAAGTCTTGTTGGTTATTAGAAAACGTTGCACCAATGTGAGCGATCTGTCAAAGGGGCGCTGCAGCTGTCTGGATTCTTCAGGGACCAGGAGTGCAACAATGGCTCCTCAGTTAGGCCTTTTATCCTAGAAATACTGTAGTTTCTCCTTTCCATCTTTGAATTGGTAACGAGTCTGCTGCTCTTTAGAATCTAGGCGTGTTTCCATCAAGGTTTCTAGGTGCGCATTATGAAGCATCGCATCAGAAAAGCTAAATGGAAACGGCATAATTCGAGTTAACTTCCTCTAAGTCGCTCTAAAGTTTATACGCTCGCTTGAGGTAGTTTTTGGGGAGTCGATTCAGAGCTGAGTCGGCTAAACGACAGATGGAAACAGATTAGCCGACTCAGTTCTGCCGCAGCGAACATTCACGTCACGTGACTGATCAGCTGTTTCCGCTCCGGACAACATGTAACATCGCTAAAACTAGTTGGCATGACAGAATAAATACAACTTGCCCGATAGCAACACATACCTGAAATATTCTCTCCATTTTGCCGAGATGTCTGTTTTCAAACGCTACTTCCTGTTTACTGTGGAAGTGCGTAACGCTGACGTCTGACGTATGGCGCTGACGTGTGACGTAATGACGCTGACGTCTGACGTAGAGACGCTTTGCGTGGCATTGCAGATGCGCTTCAAGCCAGTTTAATGGAAACACTTCTGATCCTCATAATTTTAATTTACATTTTAGCGAAATTTTCTAAAATTCGCTCAAAAATCGAATTTAAATTGGATGGAAACATAGCTATTAAGACTCAAGACCGCTGCTGTGCTTGGACGGATAAGTTGCTTACACTCTGGATTCACACCTTGAGAAAAGGACAAGACTCATCTTGGGTTCTTTTATAGCCCTCGCTTTGCAAGAGTGTTGAGGAGGGATTAGGACCGGTACTACTAAAAGTGCAGAAGGATAGAATATGGCAAGTGTAATGGCAGCACAAAACCAGCCTCTTCCCTCAAGTTATCCCCCCATCCTGCCAAACCACTCTCTTCTCTGTGCTGGTGTCAAACCGGCGGTGCTGTGAAAATAAGCTCCCTTCTCCTAGTTTCAAATCCATCTCCGGGTGATGACTGCTCTTTCTACTTGGAGTTTTTTACTCCCCTACAATTCCACCATTTTCTCCGGTTCATCGACCCAGCTCGGGTGAAGAAAAACAACCCAAGAGGCGTGTAAGAAAGATGAGAGTGGGCTACATTCCTGCAGCTTGTTTAGTTATTCCACCTTTCGCCTTCAGTAGTGAATACCCTGGAGGAGGGAGAAACAGAGATGAATGAAACAATGAGGACATTCAGATGAGACCAGAAAAATTACATTTCTAATGAAAATTCAATGTGCACGCTGAGGACTGAATGGCTTTGCTAAAGAAGCTGAAACTGAGTTGTTCAAGTTAAAACAATGAGAACAGAAGCTAAAAGTTAAACGATCAGAATCCGAATCAGAATAAGCTTTATTATCATTGCGCCGAGGTACAGCGAGAACATGTACTTTGTACATACAGTCGTCCAAAAGATGGACATAGTGCATGAAGCTGCAGCTACAATAAGCGCGGCCTTTCTTATCCTATTCTGAATAATAATCTTAGATAGGAAAAGGGGGAAAACCATGAAGGTAATAATAAATAATAATAAACTTTATTTGTAGAGCACCTTCCTACAGTGCCTTGCATTGACCAAGGTGCTTAACAGGATTAAAAAATATATATGTGACCAGAAGGTGGAGCTCTTGCTCCTTTAAGTTAGAATATACACCAGAACACAGAAAGCCAATTTACAATATTTAATAATATATAATAATATAATAATAAATATATATATATGTATGTGACTGCGTATATATATATACAGTACATATATACATACACATAAATGTATATTATATATAAATGTGTGTATATATATATATATATATATATATATATATATATATATATATATATAGTATATGTATATATATATATATATGTATATATGTACATACATATATATAATATATATATTATGGGCGGCCGTGGTGTAGTGGTAATGGCAGTCGTCCCCCGATCGGAAGGCTGGAGGTTCGAATCCCGGTTACTCACACCATGTGTCGTTGTGTCCCTGGGCAAGACACTTAACCCCGAGTTGCTCCCGGTAGGACAGGAAGGCGCCTTGCATGGCAGTCGCCGCTACCGGTGTATGAATGTGTGTATGAATGGGTGGATGGTTGGTATTGTAAAGCGCTTTGGGGTCCCTCACAGGGGGCTGGAAAGCGCTATATAAATAAGCTCCATTTACCATATATATATAGTATATANGGCCGGATTAACAACCCCAGGGGCCCCTGGGCACCGAAGCTCACAGGGCCCCCCCCCGTAACCTAACACCCATTTTTATATATATATATATATATTGTATTGACTACTACTATATACTACTGTATTGACTGTATTGTATATATAATACTACTGTATTGACATCATTCAGCAGCAAATCCCATCCATCCATCCATCCATCCTTCATCAGCAAATGATGTCAAACATGAACACTTCTGAAAGAGCAGCAGCTACTGCATTGACATCAATCAGCAGCAAACCAGTAGCAAATCACATCCATCAGAAACATGTTGCAACCATAGTGACACCAGTGCCTTGGTGTGCAGTCCATGCCCACGTGCATGAAAAACAAGTCCATGAGCTCTAAGAAAGCTCGAAGCAGCAGAAAAAGAAAAAGAATTCCCTTACTTTGATTGAAGTGTAGGTAGACAGTCTGTATGATGTTTTTCTCAAGTTCAAACCTGGATCACATGGAACTCAACCATGAATGATGGGGAGCATTTGAGGCCAGGTGTGAGTTCAGGTGTTCTGTTGGGGAGGTCAGCTGCATCCACTTCTCTGCTGTTCCCTGGGACTGCCACCTTTCTTTCTCCTGAGGTGAGACCACCTCACCTCAGGCTGTTTGCAGTCACACATTCCTCATACAGCTCATCCATACATGTTTAGCCTGCCAAAAGGTGTTAAAAAATTCATTAGTGACACATAGCCTAGGTTATGTAGTGATAAATAAATGGAAAAACGTGTATTGTTTATATTTATAAATTTAGCATTGTAGTATGTAAACTACATTTTGAAATGTATTTATTAATTACCTATATGAACTGTGATTTTTTTAAAGATGGACAAGGTTGTATGTTTGCATAGTGTAAAGTAAATGTATTTATTTTTATTTTATTTATTAAAATTCATTCATTTCACTAAAACAAAGTCAACAACTCAATAAAAAATAAAAAACATACATTCAAAATAAAATGAAAGGCAGCAGATGAAGAATAATCTTATAATCTCTGCCCCTTTTTTACCCAAATAAACTCACAACAATGATTTATCAAAGAACAAAATTAATTGCATCACCAAATGTAAGATTACATCATCTTAAACAACTCAAATAAATTCTTATGTTATTTTTCATATTCCTTCAAAAAAAATCACTTTTAGCAATCTCTTAAATTCACAATTATGTACTTATTTGTACGTGTCAGTTGTACACTTTTGTTTATAACTATCAATAATTAAACATGGTTCACAACTACACTGGAAATTATTGAATTTTTACCTGCCAACCAGGTGAAGACTTTCAGTGATCTTCTCCACTTCTTCTTCAAGGGTTCTCCTGGTTTTGTTACATTTATTATCCGTCCGTCCATCCATTATCTTTACCTGCTTTCTCCTGTGCCCATGTCCAGCACGAAGTTTCTGCCCTGGTGCATGGTTCTGGTGGTCCAGAGCGCCGGAGCTCCGGCGCGCGCCGGGGGCCGTTCTGGATCATGTACCCAGGCAGGGAGCCTCTTGGTGGGGCTTCAAAGCAGCATGGCCGGCCTGGTTCTCAGTTGAGCTCCGGCGCGCGCGCGCCGGGGGCCGTTCTGGATCGTGTACCCAGGCAGGGAGCCTCTTGGTGGGGCTTCAAAGCAGCATGGCCGGCCTGGTTCTCAGTTGAGCTCCGGCGCGCGCCGGGGGACCTTCGGACGGATTTATCTCGGAAACAATGCTTCGTCTGGCGGCCTCGTAGCTGCCGTGTCTTCCGTGAACTGCCAAGACTGGACCAATGAGATGAGCCGGATTCTGTAGTTTCAATCACGTGTGTAAAAGGGCTGTCAGCTCATTGGTCACAGAGCTTCTTCTTCTTCTATTGTTTATTGGCGGTTGGCGAACTTATTTTAAGCACATTACCGCCACCAACCGGACTGAGTGTGTGCATTGCCGTCTGCTCCCAATCATACACGTCATGTCAACAAACTAAAAGACACTTATGAGTTGTTTTTGAAAAACAACTTTTTATTTTATTTGGGTTGGATAATAAGGAAAATTGAGGACAAAGCCTTGTTTTATCTACGTCTAGCGACAATAAAAAAATAAAATAAAAAATAAAAAATTTCTGCCAGGCTGAACTGCTCACTCCTGGCCAGCAGAGGGCCCCCTTGAGCTGTCGGGCCCCTGGGCACCCGCCCGGTGTGCCCGTATTATAGATCCGGCCCTGGACTCAGTTCTGCTCTTAAATGATGTCCCCCCACCGGGTGAAACATAGACCCCCGGCGGTTTGTCTGGCTCTAGCGCTCTGTTAAGGCCAGAGACCAGTAAACCAGACACAACCAAGAAACGGGCTGGGGTCAGGAGATCTGCTCGTTCACAAAACTCGCAGCTCCTCCGTCCCATGACCCCTAACAAAAAGAGGAAAAACAGACATTCTGTTCCACTTTTGTCTAATAATGACAACAGACTGCCTCTGCCCTCAAACACTCTCGATCAGAGTAGTATGGCAGCGCATCTGCAAAAAGGCCCTCTCCCTAACGTGGTTGACCTTCAGGGGACCACAGAATTCAGGGTCCTTGGAGGAGAACTGGTTCCACCAACTGCTCCTCTTCAGGGACACACCACGTCACCAGAAGGAACAGTTTCGCCACTTAGGCTGGGAACTGTGGAAAACTTCAGCTTGGTGGCAGAAAGGAACAAGCTGGTGGCATCAGGTCTGCCAGAAAATGTGGTAAACACCATCCAGAATGCACAAGCTACGTCAACACAATCTCTTTACGCACAGAAATGACGTATTTTTGAAGCTTGGTGCACAGAAAGAAATATTATTTCTTATTCATGTGACCTGGCTCAGCTCCTGACTTTTCTTCAGGACTTACTGGAAAAAGGTCGTTCTTTCTCAACAATTAAGGTGTTTCTATCAGAAATTTCAGCCTGTCACGAAGGGTGGGAAAGCAGGACACCTGGTGCGCATCCACTCATAATAAGATTTATGAAGGGTGTGCTAAGAAAGAGACCACCCAGAAGGATCCTGATCCCTGGATGGGATCTTAGTCTGGTCTTGGGGGCTCTCTGTGACCCTCCATTCGAACCACAGTGATATTAAGATAGATTTATTATCTTATAAGACCGCTCTACTCCTGGCCCTTTGCTCGACGAAACGCGTGGGTGACCTCCATGCCTTGTCGGTACATCCAACGTGTACCAGATTCACCCCTGACAGGTCAAAGGTCACCTTAAGGCCTAATCCCGCATATACCCCCAAGGTCTTGACTTTAAACCCAAGAAGTCTGGACTTTGATCTCTCTTCTTTTCCACTTGCTCCTGTCCTCACTTAGGAACAGGAAAGGCTGAAGGCTCTCTGCCCCGTGAGAGCTCTAAGCACTTACATGCAGAGAACAGCCGAATTGAGAAAAACAAATCAACCGTTTGTGTACTTTGCAGCACCTGCTACCGGAAAGGCCCTATCAAAGCAGCGCCTCTCACACTGGGTGACGGAGACCATAAAAAGGGTGTACAGTAGCAAAGGTCAACAAGTGCCCTCCGGAGTGCACGTTCATTCTACTCAGGGCTTGGCCACCTCGTGGTCACTGTTCAAGGGTGTACCAGTTGCAGACATTTGTGCTACGGCAAACTGGAGCTCAATAAACACTTTTGCAAAGCATTACAGTTTGGATGTTACTGCGTGTGATGTCACTCAGGCTGTCCTTTCTAACACACAGTAGAAAGTAGCCTTGAGATGCCTGCTGAACAAGGGCAGACGTTCACACTAGCATGCATTTTACTGAGCATTTCAAGGGCGTGAATGAATTACGTTCCCATAGCATATGTNATATATAACTATATATATATATATATATATATATATATATATATATATATATATATATATATATATATATATGGGCAGCACGGTGGCACAACTGGTAGAGCTGCTGCCTCTCAGCGAGAAGGTTGCCGGTTCAAATCCCGGTCCGGGGCCTTTCTGGGTGGAGTTTGCATGTTCTCCCCGTGCATGCGTGGGTTTCCTCCGGGTACTCCGGTTTCCTCCCACAGACCAAAAAACATGCTTGTTAGGCTGATTGGTGACTCTAAATTGACCCTAGGTGTGAGTGTGAGAGTGGATGGTTGTTTGGTGTGAGTGAGACAGGTCCCTCTTGTAAATGAGTCCCCGTGACTCAACGAGGCTAGCCTGTATAAATAAAGGTTGAATGAATGAATGAATGAATATATATATATATATATATGTATATATATATGTATATATATATATATATATATGTATATATATATATATATGTATATATATAGTGTATATATATATTATATATACATATTATATATATATATATATATATATATATATATATATATATATATATCCATCCATCCATCCATCCATCCTGTTACAAGAAACACAACGATGACTGGTCATGGTTATTCTTGCAGCCACAGGTTGACCCCTGTTGTAGAAAAACTCCCCCACCCAGAGCCCTGTGGAATGGACACACGTCCCCAAGGCATTTGCATTGTAATGACAAAACCCATCACCCCCTGTCACTTACCCCCTTGTCACTTAACACCCCCCTGTTACATGCAGAACAAAAGCCTCCAGGCATGATCAGTATCTCAAGGGATACAAATTCCTACAAGAGCCAATTGGAGATCTGTGGTAAATATTGTACTTGTTTAAATATCCTGGGATTGCTAGTGTTAAAAACAATCCTTTCTTTAAAACCAAGGTTTCCAGTCCATCACTCAGTCCTTGAAAAGGAGGAAGACTCAAATAATGGAAAACACTTTAAAACCATAACCGGTCGTTGTCGTCTTCCAGTCCAAATGCTTTTCAACGGAGTGATGTAATGCCCTGCCCACAACACCTGCCCGACCAGTACAGGTCTTGTTGAAAGTGTCCAAACACTAGAAATACAGGACAAGACAAACAAGACAAGAGAAGACAAAACAGCAGAGCGTCCACAGCACTGCGGCTCCAAGCAGCAAAATCAGGTGCCTGGAACAGAGAACCCATTGTTGTGGATTCATGAAAATAATTAAAATATAAATTGCAGGTACTTACCCAGAGGTGCAAACACAGCCAAACCAGGGAGGAAGCAGGTCAGCAGCGAGGGCCCAACCGCACACCACAACAATCCCCACACAGCAGGCAATGCCAGCAGAACAACACTGCAGAAATGGACAAGTGTGACACCCACAAACCCAACCATGATCCCAGTCATTAATTCAAGAAGCTGGCACTCACGATCTCAGACGAGCAAACCAAGAGCGCCAGCAAAATGAAGAAGCCACTGGAGCAGCAGGGAGGGAAACAAAGACACACGCACCCCATAGCAGCCTACCCAGCTATAAGGGAGTCTGCCCCGCCCACTAATCAATGCTGCTCATCTAGTTACACCTGATGCTCATCTAGCTGCAGCAGGTGCACAGAGTAGAAGGGAGGGGGAAGTGGAACACCATCTCACCACATTCTACCCCCCTTTGTTGCATCGTCGCCCCGACGATGGACCTGCACACTTCAGTATTGTCATTGCTGCATTCAGAACGCTACTTCATAAATATGAAAATCAAAAGCAGCAAGTTGAACAGCCCAGCGGTGCTCCATGGCACCAAGCTTGGCTGAATGAAAATAACTCACAGCATTGCATCTAAATAGACCATACACCAATGGCCCAAAAAGATATTCCCTAACGTGCTCAGTCATAGCCCATTTTAAAGCCATGAACTGTGATGGGTTTTTGAAACCAAACCCTTGCAGCAACTAAAAAAGATTCACACACAAATGACAAGAGTTAACAAGTATAATTGATTTTGCAAAATGGGAGATTGTCTCTTCAAACCAGGCTGAGAACAAAATCCGAATTGGGGAAGTTGACATTCAGCATTTATACATCTGGTAGGTGGTTACAGAACAGGTTTGCACAATAGATGTTTTTGAGTTCTGACTGAGAAAGAAAACAAACAGGTCTAGAAAACAAAAGAGAACATTCTAAAAAGAAACAAAGGAAAACATTCTTTTTGGTGTTTTTGTCTCAGTAAACAAGTACTGTGTAAAACAAGTATTTCTTAGCAAGTGAACATATACACAGTTTGAAATATAAGTTCTTAGATGATAAACATTGAAATACTCTAACATTATCTGTGGTTCTGACACCGGTCCGCATTGCCGGCAGTAAGTCAGGCTCGTTTCCGGTGAGAGTTGGACTCCGCCAAGGTTGCCCTTTGTCACCGATTCTGTTTATAACTTTTATGGACAGAATTTCTAGGCGCAGCCAAGGTGTTGAGAGGATCCGTTTTGGTGGCCTTAGAATCGCTTCTCTGTTTTTTGCAGATGATGTGGTCCTATTGGCTTCATCAGCTCGTGATCTACAGCTTTCGCTGGAGCGGTTTGCAGCTGAATGTGATGCGGCCGGGATGAGGATCAGTTCCTCCAAATCCGAGGCCATGGTCTTGAGCCGGAAAAGGGTAGCGTGCCCTCTCCGGGTCGGGGAGGAGGTCCTTACCCAAGTGGAGGAGTTTAAGTATCTCGGGATCTTGTTCACGAATGAGGGAAAACTGGAGCGTGAGATCGATAGGCGGATAGGTGCAGCGTCCGCAGTGAAGCGGGCGCTGTACCGGTCTGTCGTGGTGAAGAGAGAGCTGAGTCAAAAGGCAAAGCTCTCAATTTACCGATCGATCTACGTTCCCACCCTCATCTATGGTCATGAGCTTTGGGTTATGACCGAAAGAACAAGATCTCGGATACAAGCGGCTGAAATGAGTTTTCTCCGCAGGGTGGCTGGACTCTCCCTTAGAGATAGGGTGAGAAGCTCAGTCATCCGGGAGGGACTCGGAGTAGAGCCGCTGCTTCTCCACATCGAGAGGAGCCAGTTGAGGTGGCTCGGGCATCTGGTTAGGATGCCTCCTGGACGCCTCCCTGGTGAGGTGTTCCGGGCATGTCCCACCGGGAGGAGACCCAGAGGAAGACCCAGGATACGCTGGAGGGACTATGTTTCTCGGCTGGCCTGGGAACGCCTTGGGATTCCCCCAGAGGAGCTGCTCCAAGTGGCTGGGGAGAGGGAAGTCTGGGCCTCCCTACTTAGGCTGCTACCCCCGCGACCCGACCCCGGATAAGCGGAAGAAAATGGATGGATGGATGGATATCTGTGGTTCCCATATGGTCTAGCGGTTAGGATTCCTGGTTTTCACCCAGGCGGCCCGATAATGTTAGAGTATTTCAATGTTTATCATCTAAGAACTTATATTTCAAACTGTGTATATGTTCACTTGCTAAGAAATACTTGTTTTACACAGTACTTGT
Organism: Garcialebias charrua; assembly: GCA_038048925.1. Lineage (NCBI taxonomy): Eukaryota > Metazoa > Chordata > Actinopteri > Cyprinodontiformes > Rivulidae > Garcialebias > Garcialebias charrua. The sequence goes on along the minus strand of JBBPBX010015232.1, from coordinate 26,281 downwards.
TTACTGAGACAAAAACACCAAAAAGAATGTTTTCCTTTGTTTCTTTTTAGAATGTTCTCTTTTGTTTTCTAGACCTGTTTGTTTTCTTTCTCAGTCAGAACTCAAAAACATCTATTGTGCAAACCTGTTCTGTAACCACCTACCAGATGTATAAATGCTGAGTGTCAACTTCCCCAATTCGGATTTTGTTCTCAGCCTGGTTTGAAGAGACAATCTCCCATTTTGCAAAATCAAATATACTTGTTAACTCTTGTCATTTGTGTGTGGATCTTTTTTAGTTGCTGCAAGGGTTTGGTTTCAAAAACCCATCATTTCTGGTGCCGTGCACCCGGGATGTTCCTCATTCCTGTTTCTGCGACGAGGGTCCGATGAAGGCAGCTGAAGCCCGTGCACGGCATACCTGACAGTCCTGGAGGGTCAATCGTTCCCATTCCAGGCCAGCTTTTTAGGCCTGACTTGGACTGTCATCGTAAACAGTTTGACGACGTCCACACGAACACCACACAATTGACAAGAAAAGTGAGTATAAATAGGAATTCCTTGTACGTTGAAAAATACGGTACAGAACTAGTTCAAAGCTGAACCTAGACCTCATGATTTAAAAAAAGTGATATTCCTATTTTTCAAAGTTAATAGTATGATGTACACGACTATTTTAACGATAGGATAGAGAACTTTAAGATTGATTTTTACCAAGAACTTACATGTGTGAGGATAAAAATCTAGTAAAAAAATTTGGAATTGGATACGATTTTTACCAAGAACTTATGTGTGAGGAATAAAAATCTAGTCAAAAAATCTGAAATTGGGTACGGAGTGCGGTTCAGCTAAATATAGGTAAATGCGCAGCTAGCTTTAAAATTGTTTTGTATATGTGAGTGTGACACTGAAAGCATGCATGAATGAATGAGAAGTGTGTTCGAGCAGTACTGTAATTCGGATACCTGGCGGTGTTAACTAAAGGATTACGGTACCGGCTCTTACAAGCTTCTATTAGGATTTTAGGTGAAGCAGTTCTTTGGACCTAAAAACCATCTGTTTTCGGGAATTAGCAATCCCAAAGTGAAAAACCGGAAAACTTACAGAAGTTTTCTAGAAGCCTGTTTTTCAGAAAACACTTGGACGCCCATAGGCATTTCCATCTGAACTGCTCACACATATATATTAATTTAAAAAAAAACACAACGTAGAAAAATAATTATGGGTGGTTGCAAAAGTAAGACCTCAGACAAAATGCCAACCAAAGACGTCAGATTTATGAACGAAAAACATCCAGGCTCAGATAAATACCTACAAGATTGGATAAAAACATATAAAATAAATCCAACTCTCAAAGTAGACACCTGGAAAATGATTGTTACCATTTTCCAGGAACAAATAATGCTTTCCAAAGGTACAAAGAAACAGAAATTAGAAGATCAACTTAAATTTGCAAAAATCTGGCAAACTGAGGCACAACTAAGACAACAACAGATTATGCAATCCAAAGAAAACAAACGACAATACCAAAAAACTCGACTGACAGGAACGATGTTTGTTAAATCGGAAGACAATGAAACCGGACCGGTCAGATACCCTCCCCCATATAATGCACCTGTGGCTTCAGCCCCACCCGAACGTCTTTGTCCTGTTAACCAGTTGACTGACACAAACAAGTATCAACAGACAAACCCAGCCAGCCAAATTGTGACCAGGCTTCAGGCAAAGGCCCTAGCTGAGACAAGAAGGACCACACAGGTCACACCCTCTGACCAACCTGGTACTTCTGACATCCTACCTCTCATACAAGTTATGAACCCAGCTGGAAGTGCTGATGGTGCTCCTCAATTTGCCCTGGTCTTTAGACCATGGACCCTTGAGGAAGCAAGGAAAGCAGTTGAAGGGGTCACAAGCCCATTGGAAAATCCAGAGATGTGGATCAGTGATATGGAAGGCATTATCCATTCATATCACCTTAATGGTCATGAGACTGGCGAGGCTGCCCAGTCATCCTTAGGCAAACATTGGGCAAGAGTGCGTGGTAATTACACAGGCAGAGGGGCAAATGGTGTTTCTTTCCCCTATGACCCAGCCAACCAAAATGTTCTGACTGAAGAATATAAAGTACAATGGGAGGCCCTCTGTGACAGAGTCCGTACTGCATTCAAACGAAGAGCTGATTATGCAACACTTTCTGCAGTAAAACAAAAACAAGGGGAAGAGGTTGATGACTTTAGAATAAAATATGAAAAAGAGTTTAGAACCCATAGCGGTATTGATCACAACGATCAAGCAACTTCAGCTTATCAACAGCAGCTGAAGAATGGGTTGCTACTATCCTTCACCCCAAACATATCAAATTGGGTAAGGAAACATTTTGTAGAGTTAGACACCTGCTCTGTCGATGTCCTCATGCAGTGGGCTCGACATGCTGAAAAGGTGTTGAAAAAGAAAACAGGAAGTAATGCTGAGAGCAGATCAAATGTGTTCTACACTGATGATTGTGACTCAGAAATGTACTACACTACTCCAATGAGACCTGACTACAGAAATGGACGTAGAAAACAAAGAGGCCGTGGTTTTAACAGGCATAGATCACAGTCTTTCCGTCCACCACGCCAAAATGACTCAGAAATTTGCTGGAATTGCAATACGGTCGGCCATTTTGCGCGCGACTGTTTAGAACCTCCCTCTCAGCAACACAGAAGAGGTTCTGCACGCAGAGGCACGTTTCCTGTTGCAGGGAATGACTCTAATGATAGAGGTAGCTTTTCAGCATGACTAGACACAGACACTCCCAGCATGAGCTCTGACACAAAACAGGAAGTGGTCAATGTTTGCTCTGCTTGGGACTTGTTAAGTACTTTAAAAGAAAAGCCTTATGTGACTCTGAAAGTAAATACAGTTGATGTTGATTTCCTTTGTGATTCTGGTGCGTGTAAAACAGTTTTGAAAACACGTGTCCCTGGTTTAACGGCCTCACACAACTCCATCTGGGTAAAATCGGCAGATGGTTTGACAAACAGGCAAAGTGTCTCAAAGCCTGTGTGTATTGTTGATGAAGAGACAGGGCTCTGTCTCTCAGCCAACGTAGTTATCTCACCTGATTGTCCTATAAACTTATTAGGCCGAGATCTGATGACCAGATTAGGCGTCGCAATTGTACCTATTAAAGATGGAATGCGAGCCACAAAAATAAGAGACACACAGGTTTATGCAAACCAAAGCCTTCTACAAGTCTATTGTTCCTATGATTTAGGACTTACGGACAATGTGACAGCTACATCCTGCCTTATGTAGGAAGCAAGAGCAGTATTGACTGAAGTTGAAGATCAGGTTCCACTAAGCCAGCTGCATGTGACCATGAACGTGCTGAGACAGGATGATACTTACATAAATGAGTTTTTATCTGACAGCCCTGTTACCATGGCAGTAGTGATGTTGTACAGCGACAGATGTTCACTTGCAGGAGCAACTGTTCTCCTTCCTGAAAAACAGAAACTTTTGTACAAGCTCGGAGCAACACCACACATCTCTTTATTTAAACCACGACACATGGAGTGGAAAGACGTTGGTCTCACACTTAAAGCTGCAGAAATATGCACAGACTTCACATCTCCTCAGAGTGAGTGGAGTTACAGCCCGTCTTGCAACTTATGGAAAAGACAGCTTTGTCTAATCATTACATGCGAAGCAAAAGTACATGCACTCAACTCATGACAATCAGATAACATTTTTCTCTCTGACACTGATGAAGCTGACCTGAGAGATTTACCTGACACTTTATGGTCTTTAGGACCTTCTGATGTAGGATTGATCAAATCCATTCCACCAGTACAGATAAAGCCAAAGTCAGATTGGCGACCAGTGATTAAACAGTACCCACTTAAACATGAGGCAATGCAAGGTATTGCTCCAGTCATTTTAGATTTGTTAAAAGGAGGGATCATAAGAAAATGTTCTGACTCCCCATGCAACACACCTATTTTCCCAGTACAAAAGGCAAATAAGAAGGACTGGCGCATGGTCCAAGATTTGAGGGCAGTTAATGAAGCCATCCAGACACGGGCACCCAATGTCCCAGACCCACACACACTACTTAATTCTCTTGACCCAAACAACAAATACTTCACAGTCATTGATTTGAGTAATGCATTCTTCAGTGTACCAATACACCCAAACTCACAATTCTGGTTTGCCTTCACATTCCAAGGGCAGGGTTTCACCTACACACGCCTTCCACAAGGACTGGCTTGTAGCCCCACTATATTCACACAAGCCATTATGGCCTGTTTGTCCAGTCTTGTTTTAAACAAAGGTAGCCAACTTCTTGTCTATGTTGACGATCTACTTGTAGCCTCACCCACCAGAGAAGCATGCAGACTTGACTCACTCACACTGCTACGACACTTAGCAGAAACAGGAAACAAAGTTAGCAAACACAAAATACAATGGGTCAAAACTAAAGTCGACTATTTGGGTCACACCCTGTCATCTGCTGGAAAACAAATACAACAGAAAAGAAAGCAGACTATTGCCGACGCCCCAAGACCTGAAACTAAGAAGCAAATGATGTCATTTCTTGGACTCTGCAATTACTGTCGAGCCGACATTCCTCATTATGCGGAAATGACTCACCCTCTGCTTGGTCTGAACTATGACACACCCATGGCTTTGAAAGACAAAATCACTTGGACTGAGCAGACTGAGCAAGCTTTTCAAACACTGAAACAACAGCTTATACAAACAACATCATTGATATTACCTGACTACTCCAAACCTTTTACACTCACTGTTGACTGTAGAAATAGTTTCATGACCTCGGTTCTATTACAAAAGCATGGGGAAAAACTTAAACCTCTGGCTTTCTATTCAAAGAGGCTGGACCCAGTGGCACAGGCCCTTCCCCCTTGTATGCAGGCTGTTTGTGCAACAGCATTGGCCATTCAGGTATCAGCTGATGTGATCCTTTTCCATGACACCAATCTCCTTGTTCCTCATGCAGTTGATGTTTTGTTACTGCAAAGTAAAATGAACATTTTATCACCTGCTCGCCACCTGTCTTATACAGCTACATTACTCTCTCAACCATACATTCACATCAAACGTTGCACTGTTCTGAACCCGGCTACACTTGTGCCGATTCCATCTGATGGGACTCCACATAACTGTTTAGAAGCCACAGAACAGGTTCACCTTCCACGCTCTGATTTATCAGACACACCCTTAACTACTGGTTTAGCTTGGTTTGTGGATGGATCATGTTCAAAAACCGAGACAGGTAAAACTCAGACAGGATATGCAATTGTACAGCTACCAGACACCATCATAGAAGCAAAACAATTGACCAAACACCATTCTGCTCAAGCAGCAGAGATAATTGCTTTAACACGTGCATGTCAGCTTGCTGAGAATAAGGAAGTGACTATTTACACAGATAGTCAATATGCCTTCTCAACATTGTTTTATTTTGCTAAACAATGGGAAAATAGAGGGATGTTGACATCTGCTGGTAAACCTGTGACACATGCTAAACTGCTAATTGAACTTTTAAGTTCAATCTTGAAGCCAAAGAAGGTGTCAGTGTGCAAATGTGTTGCACACACAAAAGAAACAGACTATGTTTCGAATGGTAACAGACTAGCTGATTTAGTAGCTAAAGATGCAGCCAAAGGCAATTATGGCTCCAGTTACCTAATGACAACACTTACAGATGATATGATTAACAAAGCAGTTATTTTGGACATGCAGAAAGCTGCACCAAAGCAGGAGAAACAGATGTGGGAAACAAAAGGGGCACAACAGAACAATGAAGGTTTATATCATGTTAACAATAAACCTGTCTTACCTAAGTCATTATTCAAGGCAGCCACAGTTGCGTCACATGGGCTTTGCCATGTGTCGTCAGGGAGTATGACTAACCTCATTCAAAAATATTTCACTACCTATGGCCTTGAATCATTTTTGAAAGGTTTTTGTAAAACTTGTCCGACTTGTATCAGACACAACCCCCAAGGGAATATGAGACCTAAAAGAGGCTCTTTCCCAACACCCAACTATCCATTTCAGAGAATGCACATGGATTTCATTGAACTAACACCTAGTGGTCCTTACAGGTATTGCCTTGTAATGATCGATGCATTTTCTAAATGGACAGAAATTGCTCCTTCTAAGCATGCAGATGCACTCACAGTAGCCAAATCCATCTGCAAAAACATTATTCCTGTACATGGAATCCCTGAAACAATATACAGTGATAATGGACCACATTTTGTTAACCAAGTAATACGAGACATGGCTACACATCTAGGCCTGACTCTGAAGAACCATTGTGCCTACCATCCCCAAAGTGCTGGACTGGTTGAAAGGACAAATGGAACTGTGAAAAGCAGATTGAGAAAGTGCATGGACACCACAAAACGTCCATGGCCAGAATGTCTAGATTTAGTGAAATTGTACATGAGAATCACACCTACTTCAAATGGCCTGACCCCTTTTGAAATCATCCATGGCAGGCCATATAGAATGCCTCTTTTTTCACCAGATTTGCAGAAAGCAGATGATGAACAAACATTAGCAGACTATATGATAAAGACGCTCAAAGAGAAAGAAGTATTTAGAACAAATTTACTGCCTTCTGATTCTCTATTTCCACAGGACGTGACAGCAGTAAAACCTGGCGATTGGATCTTCGTCAAGGTCATCAAAAGGAAACACTGGGCAAGCCCACGCTGGGAAGGCCCATACCAAGTATTACTGAGTACCCCCACTGCTGTAAAGATCGCTGAACGTCCAAGTTGGATTCATCTTAGTCACTGCAAATTGCAAAAAGTACTGGACTCTTAAATCGTTGGGGCAACGGCGAAGACTGGCGTACAAAGGGGGCGCGTTTTTATAGGGACCGTCATCTCAAAACCAGTGAAGAACTTAACAACCCTGCCCTGTTAGGGCAATCTAAGTTTCCAGTACTCCTATATACTTACCTAGTTTCTAGTATTTCTGTATACTTAGCAACCATGGGAGCATCACAAGCCAGGTGGACTCTCGGTTGTGTCGTGACTGTAGCATGTTTAACAGTAATGTTGTGTGTATGGATATTTCATCATCATACAGATCCTACCTCTAAGAAACAGAGAAGATGGTCCACTGCAAATGACCATGATGACTGGACATGGGACCCAAAACAACCCCAGGAAACAAACACTTGGTATCGGTATGTAAAGACAAGTGCCAGAAAAATAACCACCACAGGCTGTTATGTGTGCTCTGTGCTACCACCCTCTTCCACTCAGACCCACCTGCAAGCGAAGCCCATGAACATCACCGAGGCAAAATGCATGGCCTCCATGGGAGCTCGAAACTACCAGGATCCCAGCATAAAGATCTCTGACACCGATCCTCACCACCCAGGCATCAGGAACGGCATCTGCGATGCCCTCTTCTGGGCACAGACCAAAGTGACTGTGAAAGGCATACAGAAACTCCAGGTACCATATCTCACGAACCCTGACAAACTGAAGTTCACTTGTTATGTTCAGGGAAACGAGACACATCTGTGCCTCGCCAATGATTGTCCGGAAGGAGGAAACTGGCTGGGAGCGCTGGACATCCCAACCCAATGTCATGGGAACAGTGCACACGCCCAAGGGAACGGTGCACCTGTCAACATGTTGGCCCCATCCAACGGCACGTTCTTCATCCAAAACGGTTGGTGGCTTTGTGGACACAAACTGTACTCGATGCTGCCAGCTAATTGGACAGGAACATGTGCCCCTATGTGGGTAACAGACCACACCTTCCTCATCCAGACGCCACCCACACAACGACGCAAACGTGAGGTACAGACTTTCACACCACATGACTCCATCTGGGGGTCCGATGTGCCATCTGATCACAAACTTTGGTCAACAGGAAGCAAGGTGGTTCATGCTCTATTTCTTTGGATCGGTGTGGACAAACATGCCCTCATGTTAGAAACACTTAGTTACCGTTTCCATGCCTTTGTTAACATCTCTTTTGAAATAGATGAAGCACAAAGCAGAGAAATAGCTGCACTCAGACTGATGGCTTTGCAGAATCGCATGGTCTTGGATTTACTGACAGCCTCACAAGGTGGTGTATGTTACATTATTGGAACGTCATGCTGCACTTACATTCCAGGAGACAATGACACCCACATTGAGGAAGCAATGTAATCACTGAGAAATTTGAAAGGAGCGATGGATGCTGACTACCATCCAGGCCCCGGCTGGGACCTGTGGTCATGGCTCACGTCTGGACCATGGTGGCACCTGTTGCTGAAGATTTGCGCTCCTTTGATCACGATACTCATTCTGTTTTGTCTTTTCTTCTCCTGCGTAGTTCCATGCCTGAAAAACATGATGATGAAAGCTTTCACTGGTGTGCTCATCAACCTACACCAGACTCGGATGCAGAACGAGTGGGACTCTGATGCTGAATGTGTTCCTCTGCATCCAGAACAATGTCCAGAATAAGTCAATTGCCTACAGTTAACGCAGAGTGATTCTAGTACTGAAAATATCTTTGATAAATGGTACTAAGATGATGTTTTAGCTTGCTTAGGCCTTTTTGAAGACATATTTGTTAAGGTCTATAAAAGACCTGGCTCATAAAGAGTTTTCTTTTTCTCTGCTGTGTGTTCTCAATAGTTGTTTTCCCACATTTTAAGAGTTGTTTTCTCATGCTCTGAAAAAGTTTTTAAAGGAAGGTAATTTCTTTTTAATTCTTTTATTTTTGGCTTAAATTTCTTTAAGCTTTAAAAATTCTTTTATTCTAGTTTTAACTTTTTAAGTTTTAGACTATTTTAGTTTAAACTTCTTATTTTTAAACTTCTTTAAGTTTTTAATTATTTTAATTATTTTAAGTGTTTACTCTACTGCCCACAATTTTTTTAGATGAGCCTGATTTGTTGTAAAGGCTGCAAAATGGTGCGGGCCCATTTGCATTGGTTGCGTTTTTCCTACTAAGTTTAGACCCAGAGGTTTTTTTCGGACCAATCATCTGCATGATGTTAAACAGTTCTAAATGAGAAAAAAGGGCAGATAATGTTAGAGTATTTCAATGTTTATCATCTAAGAACTTATATTTCAAACTGTGTATATGTTCACTTGCTAAGAAATACTTGTTTTACACAGTACTTGTTTACTGAGACAAAAACACCAAAAAGAATGTTTTCCTTTGTTTCTTTTTAGAATGTTCTCTTTTGTTTTCTAGACCTGTTTGTTTTCTTTCTCAGTCAGAACTCAAAAACATCTATTGTGCAAACCTGTTCTGTAACCACCTACCAGATGTATAAATGCTGAGTGTCAACTTCCCCAATTCGGATTTTGTTCTCAGCCTGGTTTGAAGAGACAATCTCCCATTTTGCAAAATCAAATATACTTGTTAACTCTTGTCATTTGTGTGTGAATCTTTTTTAGTTGCTGCAAGGGTTTGGTTTCAAAAACCCATCAAACTGAACAACCAGCATTAGTGGGATTTTTCATCACCCGAATCCCACCATGCCACAAAGATTAACATCAAACTATAAAATAGAGCTACAATTAGCCATCTTATGCCCTGAAGGGTTAAGACCTCAACTGGACAAGATGCCAACAATTTTGACGCAGCTGCTAGTGGCAAGCCTGCCATTCCCCCACCGGGGTCATTCCTCTCTACATTAGTTTGGTACTTTTGTTTCCTCCCCTGCTGTCCCCTCTAGATGTTCAAAAAGAAAGCAAGCCTCATCTGCTGTTGACAAATGGCGGGCCCGAATAAACAATGGGGGCCTCTTTGATCCACTTGCTGATCCCAATGCCAGTCTTACCACCGGACATGAGACACCATTGGTCCCCGGGCACAATCACCTACCAACTACAGCGCAAACAGGCATGACACCACCAACCACAGCCGGGGAAGCAGCAACGCCCGGCAAACCCCCAGCCGTCGCCTTCTGCTGATCTACTCCATCCACCAGCAGCTGTGCCACCTCCTACATACCTGCAGGGAAAAAGAAGAAAAAAGAAAAAGTGAGAAAAGGAGAGAAAGAAAAAAAAACTGTAGAAAATAAAACTCCAAACCCACAAATAGGTCTTCCCTTGGACAACTACTGCTGTTTTGCCTTACAAATAACACATCCAACAAGTTAAAAAAATAAAATCTGTGTTCAATGGTGTATCCTTCCAGCAACGCCAAATGTGACCAGAAGGTGGAGCTCTTGCTCCTTTAAGTTAGAATATACACCAGAACACAGAAAGCCAATTTACAATATTTAACAAAACAATTTCATTAAAAACAATCCTTTCTTTAAAACCAAGGTTTCTAGTCCATCACTCAGTCCTTGAAAAGGAGGAAGACTCAAATAATGGAAAACACTTTAAAACCATAACCGGTCGTTGTCATCTTCCAGTCCAAATGCTCTTCAACAGAGTGATGTAATGCCCTGCCCACAACACCTGCCCGACCAGTACAGGTCTTGTTGAAAGTGTCCAAACACTAGAAATATAGGACAAGACAAACAAGACAAGAGAAGACAAAACAGTAGAGCGTCCACAGCACTGCGGCTCCAAGCAGCAAAATCAGGTGCCTGAAACAGAGAACCCATTGTTGTGGATTCATGAAAATAATTAAAATATAAATTGCAGGTACTTACCCAGAGGTGCAAACATAGCCAAACCAAGGAGGAAGCAGGTCAGCAGTGAGGGCCCAACCGCACGCCACAAAAATCCCCACACAGTAGGCAATGCCAGCAGAACAACACTGCAGAAATGGACAGGTGTGACACCCACAAACCTAACCATGATCCCAGTCATTAATTCAAGAAGCTGGCACTTACGATCTCAGACGAGCAGACCAAGAGCGCCAGCAGAATGAAGCAGCCACTGGAGCAGCAGGGAGGGAAACAAAGACACACGCACCCCATAGCAGCCTACCCAGCTATAAGGGAGTCTGCCCTGCCCACTAATCAATGCTGCTCATCTAGTTACACCTGATGCTCATCTAGCTGCAGCAGGTGCACAGAGTAGAAGGGAGGGGGAAGTGGAACACTATCTCACCACATATAAAAACAGGTACAATAAATCAGTAAAATAAAAATAAAAGCAGCAGCAATAAAAGGAGGCAGTGGAAATAAAAATGCTACATACTAAAATACCAAAAGTAATAAAAGTTACACACTGAAAGCTTTTTTAAACAAGTGGGTCTTCAGTCTGGTTTTGAACAGAGTCAGATCAGAGGTGGCACGCAGCTCAAGGGGGAGGCTGTTCCAGGCTTTTGGGCCGGCAACAGAAAAGGACCGGTCTCCCCATTGTTTGTACCTTGAGCGAGGCACCTCCAGCAGGTGTTGACTGGCAGATCGTAAAGCTCTGCTGGGCTGATGGACTTTCAAAAGTTCTGAGATGTAGAGAGGTGCAAGTCCATTCAGAGCTTTGAAAACAAACAGGAGCAGCTTGAACTGTATCCTGAACTGAACCGGGAGCCAGTGTAGAGAGGACAGGACAGGAGTGATGTGTTCATATTTTCGTGTGTTGGTCAAAAAGCGCGCGGCAGAGTTCTGTACAAGCTGTAAACGGGAGATGGAGGATTGATTAATACCAACATACAAAGCATTACAATAATCAAGTCTGGAGGTCACAAAGGCATGGATGGCCTTCTCCAGATCACCACGGCTGAGAAATGACTTTACTTTAGAGAGCAGACGGAGCTGAAAGAAGCTGGTCTTGACAACAGAACTGATCTGTTTATCTAGCTTTAAGTTGGAGTCAAGCTGCACTCCAAGATTTCTGACCACCGGGTTGAAGTGGGGGAGGGGAAAACCAAAACTAGGACTGGGAAGGATGTTGTTGGTGTCACTGGATGCACCAAATAAAATGCATTCGGTTTTATCAGTGTTTAGGTGGAGAAAGTTTTGAGAGAGCCAGTGCTTAATGTCATTTAAGCAGTTGACAATAGTGTTTGAACTGAGTGAGGGATTGAGAGTGACTGGCAGATATATTTGTAAATCATCTGCATATAAATGAAAAGACAGATTATGGTGTGTAATGATTGATCCTAATGGCGGCATGTAAAGAGAAAAGAAAACTGGCCCCAGAATGGATCCCTGTGGTACTCCAGAGGTCAGAGGGATTGATGAAGAGGAGGACAGATCACCTATCATTATAGAAAATGTTCTGTCTGTTAAGTATGATCTGAACCACTCAAGCACAGCTCCCTGGAGGCCAACCTGCTGAGACAAATGGGTGATTAATACCTGATGGTCGACGGTGTCAAAAGTCAAAGTCAAAAGTCAAAGTCAAAGTCAACTTTATTGTCAGAACTGCAATATGTACAGGACATACACAGGATTGAAATTGCGTTTCTCTCAGTCCCTCGGTGCAACAGTAACCATTTAAACACTAAAACACTGAAACATTTAATAAACATAAGCATAAAATAGTAAAAGTGTAACACTGTCCTGAGTTTTTGCATAGTAGTATAAAAGTATGAAAATTTACACCAACACTAAAACACTAAACATTTAATGAACATAAGCATAAAATGAAATAATAAAAGTGTAATACTGTCCTGAGTTTTTGCATAGTAGTATAAAAAAGTATAAAAAGTATATCTATAAAATAAACTGAAGGTTCTAGCATTGACATTTGCAAAGAGTGGCACAGCAGCATATAAGTTAATGTACACAGTATATGTATGAGGTAGTTGATGTTGGTACAGGGAACCCCCGACCTACGAACGAGTTTGGGACCTAAGAACCGTTCGCAGCTCGATCCGTTCGTAGGTAGGGGGTGAAAATTATATTAAAAAAAAAATTATTCATTCATTCATTCATTCAACCTTTATTTATCATGCTAACGGAGCGCGCGCACACATTTAAGCATGTAAAGTAGTGTACTGTAATGTTAAACATTGCTATTCACATTTACAGAATAAATAAAAATATATTTTCTTACTTTGAGATGGTCAAAGCCGACATAGGTTGCCATGCGTTGATTGTTTTCGGGCCAAGCAGCGCGGGGGCCGGCAAGCCACCGCAGCTGCTCCAGACCTGTGTTAGCTAGCTGGCTAGCTTCTGCTAGCCAAGCCATGAGCTAGTGTTGGAGCGGCGGCGCGATCAATCTGCAGCTGCTGCTCCAGCCGCTGCTCCAGCCTGAGACGTCCACAGAGCTATTCCAGCTAGTAATTAATCCACATGATGCGATCCTGGTCACCAGTGTTCAAAAGGCCGGCTCCCGTGTTAGCTCCAGTGTTAGCTCTGGAGCTAGCCAGGCCGGAGGTGTAGCCAGGCCGGCCGGAGGTGTTCGCACGGCGGCCTGGCACGATCGGCGATAAATCCGCTGCTGCTTGAGACATCCACAAAGTTCACAGAGACGTTTCCAGCTAGTAATTAATCCATATGAAGCCATCCTGGTCACCAGTCTTCGTCCGGCTCTCGGCAGCTAACCTAAGATGGCGTCCGGTGTTCTACATTAATTTGTGACCGGAGACCCCAGTGACTGAACCTAAAATAGCGTCCGGTGTTCTACATTAATTTGTGACCGTGTAAACTGAAGACCTACTTCCTGTTGCCCAAGATTGCTCAAAAATTGCTCAAAAATGATCAGAAATGATCTTTTTTATCATAATTATTATTTATAAAGCCTTTAAAACAACCAGAGCTGCAACAAAGTGATGTACACATGAAATTAAGAACATTTAAACACAAAAAAAAAAAAAAAAAAAAATTTTTTTTTTTTTTTAAATTCATATTTTTATTAAATATGATATGTTCGTAGGTCCCGTGGTTCGCAGGTCGATGGGGTCGTAGGTCGGGGGTTACCTGTATAGAGGCAAAGTGGCATATGCAGTAAGGCACATTGGGCATCCTTAAATAAGGCTAGTCAGAGAATACTGTATATGTATCAGCAGTAGTGTAGATATAAAAGTAGTGTAAATGTAGACAGTAGTAATAAAGTAATTTTTTAAATTTTTTAAAGTAATAAAGCTGCTGAGAGGTCTAACATCACCAGCAGAAAAGGGTTTTTTGCATCCAGGGACAAAATAATGTCATTCTGCACTTTGAGCAGTGCTGATTCAGTGGTTCAGATATATTTGGGCTCAGGGTTTAATTTGTAAACCAATTGATGCGGAATACAAACAGCAGGCGGTCTGGCGGGTGGGGTGCAGCGCTGAGGGTGCGAGGGGGTTTCCATGGGTCCTCCCCCAGAAAATTTGGAATAAAAGAAATGCCATTTCCTGTATTTTGGTGCATTTTAACACGTTGTTATACATCTGTAAACTTGATGAAATTGATTAAGAACAGGTCTCTCTTGTAAAGAAATCCTTGAGGCTCAATGAGACTGACAACCTGTATAAATAAAGGTTGAATTGAAATTATTATTTTAGAGAGCAACAACAATTAACAAGCCTGTGTGTGAATGCAGCTTCATTCTGTCGA